>JALPQI010012221.1:0-45966 GCA_025490895.1 Thaumatotibia leucotreta
TTTCAGTTTCAAAGAGAACATTGTGCCTAGGTTATTTTTTATATTTCTAAAATTGATTTCAACAAACTTTTTTCGAAGAATAACACTACCTCTCAGATACTATTGTCAAATTACTAGGGAGTTTTGCCGTTACTATCCGAGAGTAAGCGTTATTATAACCTACGAAGCTGGAGGTTCCCAGTTCGATTCTCGGCGAGGACAATATTTGTGAATTTAGTTATCACCAGTATTTGTTCCTTGGTCATGGTTGTCTATGTATTTAAGTATTCTGGCAGAAGATAAACCGGTTCACTAATGTTAAACCAATGTTAGCAAATATTTATTTTACAACAAACGTTTCACCAATGTAGTAAGTGGCAAAAATGTTATTCCGCAAATGTATCATTTTACAAAAACTCAATTGACAAATAATCATTAAGCAATTAATACATTAGAACAATGTATAAATTAATAAATAAATCAATTGTATATTTTACATGTCACCTAAAACTACGTTTAACATATTTGTACATTCACCAAATACCTATCTCGACCATTTTCGATTTTGGGGAAAAGTTTTCTGGGTTACAATAAAAAAAAATAACCTCTTAGTCTTCTAACCTAACCTATCCGAGTCGGATCTGCCCCGGAAGGTTTTGTTCGCTCGCTTCGCTCGCTCACTGCAGATTTTGGTCAAGATAACGATGAATGTTATGTTAATTTTTTTTTATTTGATGTCGAATATCTCGGCCATTTTTGATTTTGGGGAAAAATTTACTGGGTTGCAACAAAAAAACCCACTTTGCTATCTATACTCCAACCCATTTTAGCAAACATTTTTAGGCTAATGGTAAATTTATTAGTTTACTTTGTTGTTAAATATTCTTTTGCCAAAAATACCTCTTATAAAATGATATTTTATTTGTTAATTATTTGGCTAAGATAATAAATTGTCAAAGATGTTTTTGTAGAAAAAAGGATTTGCCGAAACATAATTTTGCCAGTAGTTGGTTGCCAAGTGTACATTTGTTAAACAATTTTTGGTCAAACGACAGGATACCATCCAAGTGAGGTGCTTGTAATACTATCTCATCTAAAATCGAACAGTGCTGCTGGATGGGATAATATACCTACAGAGTTTTTGAAGCTAGCACATCACTTTGTTGTTCCAATTATATCTCATCTGGCTAATTTGTGCTTCAATCAAGGGGTGTTTCCGGATATTATGAAACAGGCCTTAGTTACTCCTATTTATAAGTGTGGGAGCAGGGACGACTTGTCAAACTATAGACCTATATCAGTACTATTTTGCTTATCAAAAATTTTAGAAAAACTCATAAACGTTAGGCTTATAAACGTTTTTAATAAATTCAATATTTTGTCTAAGTCTCAATTTGGATTTAGACAGAAACTTTCAACGGAAGATGCCGTGACTGCACTTTCAACACTTATTGTTGATAAAATAGATAAAAACAAGAAATGTATCACAGTATTCCTAGACCTCAAAAAAGCATTTGACACAGTCTCTGTTCCCATACTTATCAAAACGCTGGAGATGGTTGGAATACGGGGTACCTCACTGTCTCTGCTTGGTAGCTACCTTACAAATCGTACACAGTCGGTGAAACTTGGCGGCTATGTCAGTAATGAGCGCTTAGTCACTTACGGGGTACCACAGGGCAGTGTCTTAGGGCCGACCCTTTTCTTAGTGTACATAAATCAGCTGTGTAACATGCGAATCGAAGCAGGCCAAATATTTACATATGCCGACGACACTGCGATTGTATTCTCGGGAAACTCTTGGGAGGAGGCTAAATTATATGCAGAACGGGGTCTAACTAAAATCGCAAGATGGTTACACGATAACATGCTAACCCTTAACACATCAAAGACTAATTATATGGCTTTTTCAAATTATAATCGCACACAACCTGATACAGAATACACTCTAAAAATCCACACCTGCGAAAACCCTACACAACCTAATTGCACCTGCCCAGTAATAACTAAAGTAGAAAGTACAAAATACCTGGGTGTTGTGGTTGATCAGCGTTTGACATGGCATGCGCATATTGAAGGCATTATGGCAAGGACCAGAAAACTAATTTGGGCCTTTAAAACTCTTAGGCATGTAGCCACTAAAACACTCCTGCGCCAAATTTATGTTTCACTGGTTCAGTCAGTCCTGTCTTATTGCATTACCATTTGGGGTGGTGCTACGAAAACTAAATTCCTGGAGCTTGAAAGGGCTCAACGAGCTCTCCTAAAAGTTATGTTATTTAAACCCTTCACATTCCCTACTAGCGAACTTTATATTACCTGTGACCTACTGTCCGTTCGTAAACTGTACATACTTCAGCTTGTACTAAAAACCCATAGAAGTACCAAATTTAAGTCGGACACTATCCCTACACGCAGAAAGAAAAACAGAAATGTTCTTAATTATCCCATGGTAAAAACCGCTTTTGCTAGGAGGCAATACACTACTCAATCTGCTTACCTATATAACGTGATAAATAAAACGATCGATATCTATCCATCTTCCAATTTAGAGTGCAAAAATAAAATAATAGAATGGTTAAGATCTAAAACTTATAATGACACAGAGAAATTAATATCTAAAAGCTAACAAAATTATATCGAATGTACATTCCTGAACACACTAACATACAGTATTGAAATATAAAATTAGTAATATCCCGCTTTATACACTGTAACAATTAGTAAACATGTGTTTGTTATCTTTATCTGTATTTATTTGGCATGATAATTAAAATTTCAATTTAAATATACTTTAAATTAAAATAAATTAAATTAGATTGTAATACTATGTAATATTTACTTGTAATTTTAGGTTATATTTATGTCACTTACCAATAGTGGAAGAGCGGTATTCTCTTAATACAAGCATTTGCAATGCTTAAAAAGAGATACTTGCACAGTTTTGTAAAATGTTTATGCTACCAAATAAATAATTTTAATTTTAATTTTTAATTTAATCTATATGTATCTACTATCTATTATATACATATATCGTCGTTTGGTACCTACATCACAAGCCTTTTGAGCTTACCGTAGGACCAAGTCGATTTGTGTAAGATGTCCCAAGATATTTATTTATTATATTATTCTTCGAATACAAGTTTGGTGATATCGAGCATTGAATTAATTAAATTGATCTAAAATTCTTATCGTACACATTAATAAAAGCTCCAAATTGTGAATTGTTTTGCATACCTATAAGGGAATAATACTAAGGTGAAAGGTTTTTGAGATATCTCATTAAAATGTAATACCTGTCACTGACTGTCCGTTTTATAAGACTTGGATATTACTTCTGACAAGGGTTAAAACTGGTTTAATAATAATCTGCTTCAGTTTGATATAATAAACTTCAGGACTGAACAAATGTCAAATCATCAGTATTTACTTGGAACTGAACGGGTTGAGTAAATAGCTTTGTTCTTAGATTGAACAAAGTATTTGCATTTACTGGTTAATTTTTTAAACACATACATTAGCATGTATATTTGCAAAATATCCACTTAAAGTAAAAATAAAACCTTTTTATATCGTAATTACGACTGATATTTTTATTGATTAAATCTATTAGGTCTACCATTTTCAGCAAAACAAAAAAATATCAATGTACAATGTTTTTTTTTTGGTAAAAAATCTATTTTAGATACATTCATCAGTCTCGCCTTTAACCTCGTAAGGCCCATTCTATTTTTAGTACAAGTAAAATAATAGCCCAGTGTCCTTAAAAAAGGACATGTTATTTTTAATTTTGGCACCTACAAAATAAAATTCATAGGTATTTCTTTGAAAAATATGACGTCATGGGCCGTTATGAGTAAATTTTGTTGTCCTGAAAATAGGACGTTGGGCCTTACGAGGATAATCAGACCACTGTTGGACAAAGGTCTCTTCTATTACCCATCTCTCCTATTCCAACATATGGACGCATTAGGAATCATGCCCATAAAATATGCCCTAAATCATAAATGTATTTTGAATTATATAATTAATTTAGCAAATTACATTTACAGGTACCGTGTATCTAATTTAATACGAATTTACTGTAGTCTCTGATATCAATACCTGTATAAATATTGGTTAGGTACAAAAATTACCTACAATAATTAAAATTAGGCGCAATTTATTATCCCTTATAAACTCAAAAATTTATTTTATAATTCTTCAGAGCCTGCAATATTTGTAATAGGTATTTAACTTAAGTTTTAAAAATAAATTAAATCATAACATTAAACTCACCTCATAGACACGTTAAAAAATCACCGCAACCACTTCACAAAACTTTTCAAAACATTCAACAACCACTTCAACTGTTTCCCAACAATTCCAACGTACGTTTCAAACACGTCTTCAAAAATGGAACGCACGACGTTCGAATTTCGAATCAGCCCCGCGCGCGTGTTCTAACTTCGGGAGTTTCAATCCAACTGGCTGTATTCTGTTCTGAATAGCCATTGTCACGTCATGATGAAAAGGTGCTTAGCGCAGAAAAATGTTAGTGGTGACGTGAATGTAAAATGACTTGAAATATGGTTGGTATTTATCAAACTTTTGTTGGTGGCTTCAGGATTTAATGGAGAAAAATGGCTTGATGACCGTAATTATCTTTCATATGTAAATTGCTTCTTTTTTCGATGTTACGCGTAAGTTAAGACATTTATTTATTGTGCAAATATTTAATACAATTTACATTTAAGTATAGGTATGTATGTATGGATGTATATGTATGTATGTATGTATCTTGCTCAATGTATTTTCCTTAGAATTTTCAAATAGTCTAGGTTTTTGGTGAAAAAAGTTGTCAAAATGTCATGACCTACCTACCATACCTATTATTTTTTGCAAAAATAGTTGACGGGCGGTTGCTAGAAGATAGTTAAATTCTCTGTACCAATGTGAACAATCCATTTTTTAAATTTGTCACCTTATTTTTAGGTTATTGGACAGAGTAACCATATACTTTGTATGATTAACTCTCGTAGCACAATGGACGCCATCCTGGTTTTTGTTTCGATTAAATTCTTAACTTATGTACCACATAATTAGATTTGGATAGAAGAAACAAGTTCATTCATTTGTATGGCGGCCGAGCGTGTCAGATTTTGTACTAAAGTTGTTACTTGCCTATGATTTTTAATATGTCTCAGGCCCTTGAGTATTCATATTTTTTTGTGTTGTTGCAATTAATATTACTTAAGGAGGCATTATTAATGTTTTTGTTCACTTCAACTTACAAAATTAGACGCCCGAAAGCTGCAAGCTGCGATTAAAGACGGACAACTCAGTGGATTTCACTGAGTTCATTTGACACGCTAAGTAGACAGTTTGCTTGATCTGTGGTATATAGGTATGACATCTTCTGTGTTATGTAATTTTTTTGCAATCGACCCTGTCGTTCTTTTTCGTAATCTTAATACGATACCGAAAATACGAAAATAATAGTAGGTACAGTCGACAAAAAAGTCTCCTTTACAGCTCACAAGTGCAAGCATCTTACCACGGATGCGCGATACACACATAGAAACTCGCATGCAACGAACGCTCATGCTGCCGCGTATGTGTGTGTTATCTATAATTTCAAACTAAGTAGTCTAGCTACGCGAGGGATGAGTTCACAATTTTTGCCCGTTAAATAGACGCTGCGATGGCGCGGTTGGTCTAACGCTGGCTGTTAACCCAATGATCTGGGTTCAAATCCGATGCTAGACGTTATGGCGCACTTGATTATTTTTGTCATGTTTTTAGAAATTGAATAATAACAACTATAACAAGTCGGTAGAATCATTTGTCTAATAAGAAACAAGAAACCCGTTTCTTAAACAGCTGGAAGCGGGTAGATTGTTCATGTTTCGAATATTAGTAGAATTGCATGATTTGTATCCTGCTCATGGTTTAAATATGGATTACACTTTACAGCGTAGACTTCGATAATTATGATAGGTTTAACGTATAAGTAAGTAGCATGTTAACGTGTTCAGACAAGCAACTTCAATGTTATCAAAAGATGATGTTAGGCATACTTACCAACTCGACGTCTTTGTAGACGAGGCACTTTACTGGGCATACCTACAATGCTTCCCCAATATGTCAATAGTTCTATCCTAAGGGCCTTATCACACTTGCGATTTACAAGCGAGGCGAAAGCGAAGCGTACGCGCGGCGTGTTCGTCGCGTGCCCGCAACCAATTCGTCGCGGTGGTGTCGCGATTACGCCGCGACCGCGTGACGAATACGCCGCGACTACGCACCGAGTTTGCAGCGTCAAGAGTTGGTATCCATTATGTAATAATAAATCTTATTCCAAGACTCAGATCACTCTGAGCGATTTACTGACGGCTGCGCAGCGTATTCGTTACGCGATCGCGGCCAAATCGCAACGCACTCGCGGCGAATTGGTTACGGGCTCGCAACGATCATGCTGCGCGCTCGCTTCGCTTTCGCCTCGCTTGTAAATCGCAAGTGTGATAAGGCCCTTAGATGTGATTGTTACCTACTATTTTTTTTAATGATATACACATAAATATACTTTCCACATTTGCAGAAAAGACGCCTTCTACGGTGAAGTTTATCGTATTTAAAAAAATTACTTACAGGATACTTCCTTTAGATTTTTTTTATAAACTACAACTAATAATAATAATATTGTTTTATATTTACACCCAAGTTATATAAGGAACTGTAGGATAAGTATACCTACTTAGAATATTTTTTTTTGTTATAAGCCGCACGTGTGTAATAATAAACAAGAAATATGTTGGTCTTGTTAATGCCTCGTAGGCCTGTTTCATCATTGAGCTTTTTATTTTAAATATCAAGGTTCATCAATTAATTTAGATAGTCTGCGAGGGGTTAATATCAGGATATTATGAGGATGTTATGTATTAGTTCAATTCTGGGGACGTTTGGCATAGTTTTTTTAAATTAAATCTACAGAATAAAAACACGAATTGATTTAGCAATTTGTTTATTAGGTATTATACTTTGAAATATTATAATATAACAAAATAACAATTATATCGAGCAACATTTTTCTATACCTAAATTGTTGTTTTAAAAATTATATTTGCAATCGCTCCTATAGTATACCTACTGTAAAATGTGATGTTGATCATCTACAACATCAGCACACACCTATATATTTGCCAAGCATTGACAAGAAAAAATACATGAAATAAAACAATGGAAAAGGATTTTATCGCATCAGTCATCTGTAGATCAACCTTGTAAAGTGTTTGAAACGTCATGATGTAATGAATAATTAATAAATATACGCGATATAATCCGTTTCCATATAGTTTATAAATTAATGCTAACATTTAAAACTCTCACACATTATTAGTAGCATTATATTCATTTGCTTATATGTTACCTGCAAGGTAATTGAAACATTGTTTACTCGGTAATTAAAACAAAAACTGATACACATGTATGAAACATTAATTAGAATGCCTTAATTATAAAATACTTAATTCCCATCACATAAATAAGCTACATGTTTTTATTATCTATCTACCTACAGCCTATAAAAAAAGAATTACATAAATTGGTATTTATATGTAAATTTCTAATCGTAACATATTCTAGAGCAATAAAATTACAGCTTTTAATATTTTAAGATGCTGTAATTGCATATTTAGTAAAATAAACATTAAAACTTTGCCACCAAGAGAAATTACCGGATATGAGATGTTCGACATTCGTCTCTCAGCAAATGATAGAAAAAGTAGGAAAGTAATAAATAAAATAAAAATTTTAAAAATATATATTTTTGAGCTTATCAATGGTCAAATGAATAAGCATGCTTTGTCAGTTAGTAACTAACTTCATCAGCAATAACATCATTAAACACATTGGATTGCCCATTAACTAGTTGACTATCAAATGATTTAAAGTTATGTCAGGAACGTTTCAAACATATCAAAATCTTTTTTCTCATACAATTTTACATAATAATAATGTTTTATTTATTTATTAAAACAAAAGTGACATGACATTACAGCACAACACCAATGCGTCATGAAACTAAAATTACACTATTGAAAAAAAGATACAGATACACATCACATAATATAAATCAAAAACATTAATTAGATCTAGATTTACGATGTTCAATTTTATATACCTATATTTGCCTGTATGTTAGGCAAAATATTATGGTAGAATGATTAGGCATTTTAAATATCTGTTAAGTAAAAAAATGTAAGTAAAAACCTATTAAAAATTCAAAGGTTGACTAATTCAATAAATTGTTTTAATATTTATATTTTCTGATCGTGTAATCCGGCGAGATAATATAATAAGGCAGTGCTAGATTATTTCAATTTTATTGTAAATCATACGAACGTTATGTAAATAACAAACATGCATTAGCTATGTCACCAGTTTTATATTTTATAGTGAAATCAACTGTTTTGAATGTTATGAAGACAATCTTTGTATTTTTTTTTTAATTCAAACTATCTATATTTTCGGTTACAAAATTAGCCCACGTTCACTTGATCTAACAAATCAAAGTAAAAATAAAGTAATCAATTGAACAAATTGGATACTAGTCACAACATAACACGACCTGGGTCGCATTGTATAAAGTTACATTTTACTATTATTGCGACTTCCAACTTGCACCAGCTCCCCGGGCCCCATCGATGCCATCCAGCCCCAATACCCTAGAGTCAAACTACCACTAGCCGTACACGGTAAAAAGTTTTTTTCACAATAACGCTCACCTTTTTTCTCCACAAAATTTTACGGCCGTGTTTATCCGACTTAAACGATTTTTCGTCAGTAGGTAAATATCACTACGTTATTACACCAATCAAAGTCTAGATATTTCATTGCAAATCGCAGTCTGTTATCTATGTGGTCCCTTGTCAAGGCAATTTTTTTCGCGGGTCTTCGACATCTTTATCCAGCCGCGCCTAAGTGGTTCCGCACGGTCTGCAAGATCACATCATGCCTGGCTCCTGTCACACGGGTGCTGAGAAACGGGTCGTTTGAATGTGACGCAACAACGTCCTGATGAAGCATAGACGCGTCAGTATACGCTCCAGGATTCGGGCCGAAATTCTCTGATTTCACATTTCCCGTCTCAGCAAACCGGCGAACCCACAGCCCATAGTTGCACTGTTGGTCTCTGCAAAGTAAATTTAGTATAAGATTAACATGTTTCGTAATTAACTGAACGTCAAACGTGTCAATATACTCGTACTAGATAAATAATAGGTAAATGATTATATTTTTAATTGAAATAACTTATTCACACAAAAACCATGCGTTTCTTTTAATAAGTAGCTATCTAAGAGTATTACTTACTGATATCATTCATCTTCGTGCGATTTCACTTAACGAAACATTCTGTTTATGAATAATAATATATAATAATAATTTCGGCCCACTTCAATCCGAAATACGCGTATTCTCCATGTTAATACAAAACAATCAAAATCAATAGGTAACAAGAAAGTAAAATGAACAATGCTTGCAACGAAGGTCGGTTAGCAATGAAATGAAATTTAATGCCATACCCATTACCCACAATATTGTTATAACGATATGTATATATTGCGGGTAGATTAATAAAATATCCACCTCATTCAAGTAAAGGTAATTGGCGTCAAAGAATTTGAATGGTAGCCTACGATATTAAATATAATTAACTTTGAACCTTAATACTAATGACACAAAGTTGTAACTAACGTGAAACTAGACAATAA
Source organism: Thaumatotibia leucotreta (assembly GCA_025490895.1). Lineage (NCBI taxonomy): Eukaryota > Metazoa > Arthropoda > Insecta > Lepidoptera > Tortricidae > Thaumatotibia > Thaumatotibia leucotreta. Next base: position 9,732 of record JALPQI010012221.1, read on the forward strand.
CCTTTTATAAAATAAGGCGACATATTTTTTTGACTTTAGGCGAAATTGAATCTTGAATCAATGTATTATGGTCTTACAGTGCGAACATACTTCTAAAATCTGTATTATTTTGTAAAGTAAATTTTATGATAATTATGATAAGGTAGAAAATACAAGCTCTTAAATTTGAACTATCACGCACACTAGCACAGGACTTCTTCGCAGTGTGTGTCGTGCGTCTGAGATAACTTGTTAGTGTGCGGGGCCTGTAAAGGGCGCTCTTTTGTCGACTGTACATTGTGCATCAAGGGAGGTAAGTACGGAATTACTAACGAGAGTGTTAGAAGCCCGACGCCGTAGGCGGAGAACTTTTAATGACTTGGTATTCGGACGAGTTGGTATTCCCCTTACCGACTGTGATGCATACAATGTTTTTTATCAGATTTTCCGACAAAAAAAAATGTAAAAAAAAAAAATTGAATAACGTACTGACATTTCGATTACTCCCTAGGGAATTTCACTTTTCTATTACTCCCGCTACGTATGCAAGCAATGGCGCGCTTAGACAGCAATAGTGATCAAATACCCTTCAAGCCGCTTTTTACTATTTTCAACCGACTTCAAAAGTATGAGGTTCTCAATTCGACTGTTTTTTTTTCAGTGTATCAAATGTAGCAATGATCGGATTTTCCTTGCGTGATCTTATCAAAAAGAGGAGATCCGCAAGAGGCCCAAAGTCACCGACAGTGCTCTCAAAATTGCTCGACGTAAGTGGAAGTGCGCTGGGTATATTGCCAGAAGATCAGATGGCCGGTGGAGCTAGAAACTGCTGGGCTAGCGACCACGTAGAAGACGCAGTGTGGGCAGACCTCCCACAAGATGATCTGACGACCTGGTCAAGGTCGCGGGAACCCGCTGGAGGTAAGCAGCACAGAACCGGTGATTGGAGGAGGTTGTAAAATAAAATCAAGTAAAATCTAGAGTGAGCGTTTAAAACCGATAAATCATTATCTCGCGTAAACAAATTTTCTATAAACACTCTAACATTGTTTACACTGTAAATAGCCAGATAATTTTAAAACAGCTACTCATTTTGTAGCCTGGTTGGTAGTAACCTATGAAGGTGGATGGACCAGATTCGAATACCTGGATGCTTAGTCAAGTAGCCAGTCGCTAACGCTTTAGCGTGTCGTAGTTTTCGCTCTCTGTCACTCTTTAATATTAGTGTGACAAAGACAGTTGGCTGCTTTCGTTTACGATTGACGATTAAGCGTTTGCGATTGGCAACTTGTCTAAGCACCCTGTAAGGGCAGCTCCTTGTGTGTTTTGATAATTAATATTTGTTTCTTAGTTATGGTTGATTTCCAACAAATTGGAACCTTAGGCTACTCAGGAACTATGTCGAGGTGAGGTTATAAATCAAATTGGAAGAAATGTTTTTCTGGAAAATAGTTTTTAATTTTCTATGGAGCTTTGGTCCATGTCTAATTAAAATTCAATAGTTTATTCATGTTAAACACATAATTATTTACAGCATGTACATAAATGTCGCCCGCATGGGCGAGCCTTGTAAAAACTTTATTTATAGTTATTTTTTCTTACTTTTTCCAAATCAGGATACGGTGGTACCGAAAGGTCCTTAAATAGACCAATTTCACCCATAATACCCGCTATACAAGCCTTAAATGGGCTGGACCGTGGGATTAAGTAAGTATTTATGTAAGTCCCTTGCTATTTATGAATGGTGACCTCAATTCAGTCGAGAGATTAAAACTATGCCATTCAATAACAGGCACTGCGACCTAATTTTAGAAGCTGCATATAATATGACCTTGCCTACTACCACGAAAATCGAAATTCGTAAATTTCGAGTATCTTTCTCTGTCACTCCAACAGAGACCTCATTAGAGTGAGAGAGACAAATCCTCGAAATTGCGGATTTCGAAGTTCGCAGTAGGGCTGCTTATCCGAACCAAATGTCAGAAGTTGGTAGCTTTGCCCAAATAAGTTTAAGCAAGATAAGATATTTGAAATTAGGACATCTGCAAGACGATCTTGCCTTTGATATTTTCAAATTTAACCAAGAGGCTGAAGAATCGAGTAAATATTATAATCCTCGAAAGGAGTATACAATTTTGATAAATAATATTGGGATGTATAAAGAATAGTGCAAATATAATTTGTTTGCAAAATCAATTACCTGAACAAAGCAAAAAATATACTTTATTCATTTTATGAAAGGTTGAAATTCAGTTTCATTGTAGAGCATATTGTAATGTACGTAAGGCCATATGAGAACCCGAAAACTTCTTGGTAACTATTTATTTTTTATTTATTTAAGTTTATACTGATTTATTTAAGTAAAGGTCAAGATGATATTCATTATTCAAATTCAAATAGCAATATTTGTGATTACCTGTAATGAAGGAGAAACGGCATAAAATTGGGTCAAAACCGTTTTTATCTGGCGAAAAATTGAAAATTGTTCCATGTTTCTTCTTTCACTTTAAATCTTGCCTTATTTTTGAGACACGCAGTATATACACAATTGTCTAATTTTAGCTCGTACAACGATGGAGCGTGTGGTACGCTACCGATTCCGATAATACCTTGTACTGTAGCGGTTTAGTGATGGGAAATATTCTATCACTGGATACATATTCTATACCAAGTATATTCTGTTGCTTAGTTTTGCCTTTAACCCTTAGGGTGCGTCTCCACTGACGCGGAGCGGAGCGGAGCTGTGGGAGCTCGGCCAATGAGACCGCATCACAGTGTTTCGAATTCGAATTTGAAGAATGTAATTGGTCAATTTTGCACAGCTCCGCTCAGCTCCGCTCCCTTCAGTAGAGCCGCAACCTTAATTTGGCATGTCACAATGAACAGTCTTCGGCCCACTATTTGTATTTTTTTAAGAAAGAGTTTTCTGTTCTACACAGGCTAGAACGCACGATTTTTTTTTATTGTCAATTTAATGGTTAATGCGGTGACAATCTCTAGGCAGCGGAGTATGTACCGACCTAATACGAAATAAATTTACCAAATAAAAAAAAACGACTAACTGATATCTCCAAAATCTCATCATCACACCCCCACTTTGTGCACGCGACGAACTCGGTTTATTTTAATGTTGGTTAAAAAAAAGAATGTTTGCAATCGGTTATCGTGCTATTGAGTTATTCGTTCATTTGTAGGGCAGCTTAATGCAAATTTATTACTTATATGGCTTTCTCATGGATGCCATTGTCAGAACTGGACCAAATTAAAATGGGACCAACCCCTGAGCATCAGCTTTCAAATAACAAAAGTATCATGAATATCGGTTAATCCAGTCGGAAGTACTGATATAACAAACCCAAAAAAACAGACATAGTCAAATTGAGAATCGAAAATTTATTCGACAAAAATATACAAAACTAAAACTACACTACAAATAAGTACATACTAAACTAAATCTAAAAACGCCCCCTGTGGCATAAAAACCGAATAAAATGCCTGATTTGGAAAAGATTTCGAGAATATGTTTTTGTGTTGATTGGACCATTTCGACGATGTCACCGGTTTATTTTGTTTTGCGAAATTTGATGATTTTATTTTTGCTTGTTTTAATTGGTTTTTCGTTTTCAAATAACATTAAACTTGTCAGTCTCCGTAGCCTAGTTGGTAGTGACCCTGCCTACGAAGCTGGGGGTTTCGGGTTCGAATCCCGGCGGGGGCATTATTTGTGTATTTATTTATCACAAATAGTTGTTGCTTGGTCGTGGCTGTGTATGTATTTAAGTATCTATATGTATCTATCTATTATATATATCGTCGTTTGGTACCCACAACACAAGCCCCGTGGCACTAGGTCGATTTGTGTAAGATGTCCCAGGATATTTATTTATTGTTAAATTATAGTTTGATGAACCAATTTAAGCAAGTCTTTATTGGGCTTACCTAGGGACTAGGTCATTTCGTGTAAAATTGTCCCCGGTTATTTATTTATTTAGATACTTCTTCCCATCACTAGAAGGCTTCGCCATTAAGCGCCTTGGCAGCATAAATCACCCATAAGCGAATTATTAAATATTTTCATAACGCATTGCTATTCGCTTTGTAGAACACGTTTAAATCCTTAATATTGAAAATACAGAACAGTTCAAATGGAATTCATTCTCATTATTACTGTAAATCTCATTGTGGAATTATCTCTGACGTACTGGAAACTACATCCACATACACATTATGTACACATGTTGATTGTAGATTAATTATGTGTGTGAGTGTGGTAGCATTTACACTAGGTTGCTAAAATAGATTGATATTAAGATGCATTCAGATCAAACGAGCATTCGCTATTCTAACCCCCTACTCTACGAAATTCGATCGTTACAAAAAACGTGATTCGTTGATTTCGTAGAGTGGGGGATAGAATAGCGAATGCTCGTTTGGTCTCAATGCACATTTACATAGGGTCGGAGCAGAATGACAATGTTTTAGTTTTTAATAGAGTACAATTACCCTCAATATAGTTGCTGAATTCTAAGAATTAACTATAGTTAAGTTGTAGATTAATCCTTATTAATATGAGGGTAAGTCTCACCGTTTTTCTGATAGCTTTAACTTTATATAAGGCTCATTTCTAAACTGTCAAAAGTTCATTCTTAGAAATCGGCAACTATAGATGGCGCTAGTTGTATAGTTTTTTACCTACCTATTTTAACCCTTAATTTGGCAATGTTCGTCACAATGAACATGGTCTTCGACCCACTTTTTGTATTTTTTTTTAAGACAGAATTTTCTGCTCTATACAATGGCGAGGAGGCTAGAACGCACGATTTTTTTGAAATTTGCCAAATTAAGGGTTAACAATATCCAATTGATTTAATACCTAATATTACATTAAATTAAAGTGTTATTGAATATTTTCTTCGATTATTGCGATAGGGACTCATAAAATAACTATTATACGGATTATATTGCTTATATTAATTTTTAACTGCATCCCGACGTTCCGAACACTTTACAGTATGCTTAGCACATGATTGGCGCGACAGTATCTCGCCGCGAGACAGTCTATCCGTCCCTCTTTTGTTAATATAGCTAGTGAAGGACGGGAGATCTATCTCGCGGTGACATACTGTCGCACCAATCATGTGCTAAGCCTGCTGGGTTCATGGTATGCGGGTGACACACGTATCGCTTTCAGTTTTTGGTAATATCAGATAACGACAAAAAAATCGTACTGTTAGGTTAGAAAATTGTTTATTAGATAAACCAACTGAAGATGAATGGGCTATAGGTAAAAAACCGTCAAATCAAAAGTGCCGAAGTGCTAAGCCAAGTTGCCAATCGCTAACTCTTAATCGTCAATCGTAAACGAAAGGCAGCTAACTGTCTTTGTCGCACTAATAAGAAAGAGTGACAGAGAGGGAAAACTACGATACGATAGCGATTGGCAACTTGGCTAAGCATCCTAAACAGTAAATGTAACGTCACAATGGAAACCACCTAACCCTTTGTTTGTTGTTTCAGTACGGGCAACCGATGTTTGTGTTTCATGTTAGCTTTTGAATCTAACCCGGATTGTAAATACAATCACACTACATTTTATTGTTCTACTCACGGTCCAAAAACTTTGCTTAATTTTGCTTTTCAAACAACTTCAAAAAAAGGAGGAGGTTCTCAATTCGACTGATTTTTTTTGTTGTATGTATCGTCCATCAAATACAAAAGCGACACACTTCAAAAACCATGAAAATGTTTTATATTGCAAAAACGACATTATAAACACTAATATTTTACGTGGCACTAAGACACCTGTCGATTTGACGTTAGAAAGTATCAAAATTATTCAGGTGCCCTTTTTGCACTATCACTCCTTTGAGACTAACTTCGGTGCTAAACCGCCATTTTGTCAGTTGCGACTCGACCGTCGACCAAAACGCACGACATTTTTGTGAAAAAGTACCATGAAACAAAAAAAAAAGAAGTGATTACATTAAGAAATATATATATAAGCAAAAGTTTTGAATTAAAGAAATACGTAAATATTATGTTTCTTTGTATAAAAATAATTAAAAAATTAAAAAACACGACTGCCGTTGTAAGCGAACTGAAAAGTAACAAATAATTCCTTTGTCAGGTTAATTCTTTTTAGCGTATCTACATAATAATAGGCGCTTGTCTTATTACTTACTAGATTTTGTTTCAATTGCAGTCGGGGAACCTCCATATATTTATATTTTCCGCAATGAAAGGTTCCCCGACTGCAATCGAAACAAAATCTAGTAAGTAATAAGACAAGCGCCTATTATTATGTAGATACGCTAAAAAGAATTAACCTGACAAAGGAATTATTTGTTACTTTTCAGTTCGCTTACAACGGCAGTCGTGTTTTTTAATTTTTTAATTATTTTATTTATTTGAAACCTTTTAGTGAATCTGGAGATTCCTTAAAGTTGGATAGAATTTCAAAAACCGATATCGCAGAAGGCTTAAGCTTCCTCCAATCTGCAAGGAGGTCGGGGGCCTGAGGAGTTCCCATCCCGCTAATTTTGGGCGAATACGAAGGGCACGCCACGTGAGGGCCGGAACATTACTGGAACCAGTTTAAATTTATGTTGAGCGAGTCCAAACGGTGAGCTTTAGAGTGGGAAGCCGAAAACTGAGTTCGCGGAGGACCTTCACTTCGAGAGCCCAAGCACGTCGCTCGCAAATTTAAATCGAGGCCGAAGGCCGAGCTGCGAGAAAATTGAACTACCATGCTTCTTCAAATACCCCAGCATCAACAAAACCGACATCCGCGTAGGGCCCAAGGCACGACGAGCGAGCCCACACGGTACAACCGTCCCTCCTAACTAATTTAATAATCGAACCGGAGCGCCCAGCGTGCGACGGTTCGCTTCGAACTCCAACGAAGACTTAAAGCCGAGCTCCGCGTAGAGCCAAAAGCGGCACTCAGAGGCGCGCTAGTTCGCGAGGCGGAAGGCCGAGCCGCTAAAACCCAGCACTACCACATCAGCCGACGGAATAGTGTAACGTTGAAATGGATCCGACGATCATTTCGACAACCTGCAAAGGCCGTAGGACGTACTCCGTGTTGGGCCGAAGGCCCGAATCGTTCCTTAGAGAAGCGCTGGTTTGCGAGGCCAAAAGCCGAGCCCCCAGGCCGGACCACTGGGGTCAGAGGCACAGGCTGGAGCGTAACTATCGGGGTGCTTCAAGCCCGATGGTCGGAGTCCCGACGAGCGAGCCCAAGCGGTACAACCGTCCTTCTTAACTGCCTTAACAATCGAAGCCAGAGCCCAGCGCTACCACACTACGTGATGGAATAGTGTAACATGAAAACGAATCGGAGATCTGCAGACCCGAACTTCTCATACATTCTTGAATTTCTTCGCAGATGTATGCAAGTTCCCTCACGATGTTTTCCTTCACCGTAAAGCACTTTTTGTACAGTACTGGACTAAATGTTAAGTTCACACTACGATTTTGATACGAAATCGACTGTTTGGGCTATCATTTTTCCAGCATTCAAGTCGACAATTGTTTCCAACTAATATAATTAGAACTGATTATTGAGCTATTTCTTATTAATTAACCGTTACTTTCGAACAGTTCACACAACTGAGGCAGCTGTAGCAGCTTTTGGTAGTCATGTCATCATCAAAATAAGACAACTTCACTTGCCTATGAATTATTATCGGATCCAATGTATAAAATTGTTCAGATTCTATGAGAAATTATTATTAACTAGCTCTTGAAAATTTACTGTTAACACTGAAAAAGAAATATCGCCTGAAAGTCTATTTTGTATCGCAATCATGGAGTGAACTTAAACTTTTGACCGGTACTGTATTATCAAACGATATATCGTATATAAGTTTTATTTGAAAAACTCATCGGTTACGAGCCGGGGATTGAACCCACAACCGCTGCGTAGCAGCCGTGCAATTTACCCCTTGACCACAAGCGCGTACATCCAATCTGTCTATTTCATACACACTTAGCGTTCAAGAAGACGTGTCAAGGGTGACAGTCCTGTCACGGCTTAGGCATTGAAGAAAAACTTCAATAGTGCGATGTAGAACATTTCGAGTTTTCTCTTCAAACATATACTTAAACATACAACTTGTATATATATTTGCAATCGGCATACAAAATGCTTTAATTTGATACCCAAATCATAGCGTTTGGATTACATATTATTCTTTGTGCTTTGAGTGAATTTTAATGAATCTCGCTCTTCTTGAATAAGTTACACACATAGAAGTTATGTACATATTCGTAATCGTTGTTCGAAGCTCTTCATTTTGATACCAAACTCGATAGGTTTCTTTCATATTTATGTTTTTTGGTCAGTCAATATTGAACTTATAGGCCGCCATATTGTTTTTAAACGTGACGTCACATATCCTATGTTACCCGCGACGTCACGAGGATTCTAATGATACCTTACACTATTAAAAACGGTTAAGTTGTCGCGAAGATCTGCGCGTTTAAAGAAAATATGAAACATACATAGGGACTGAACACATATACTCTCCTTTTGGCAGTCGTGTAAAAAGGAGTCGCAAAACGGAATGTGGCAATTTTTATATTAAAATATCCTCTTCGATTGGATTTTTGATAAATCAAAACTGCCGTATTTGGATTTGCAACCTTTTTGAATTAAAAATATATTCGAATGCATCAATCACAGGAACCATATTTGTACATGCTGCTGTTTTGAATAAAATAAATATGTATGGTTTAGATTTCTTTATAAACGAAGGAGGCGGAATGTGGCAGTTACGATTCTAAAATGTACACTTTAATAGTACGTTTCACAAAACATTGTTGCATTTGCAATCCCTTCGGTCCCTTTGATCCCTTCGGTCGTGTTTTAAAACATCGCCACTCGTTTCTAATTTCATGTTTTTCGCCATTGTGTCGTAATGTACTATTATAATTTAGCTTTCATAATTTACTTACAACATATTATTAATACATGTTCTAAAGAAAATAAAACATTAGCTTGATGCAGGGTTAATATTTTATTCAGAGCTAGCTAGCGAGATGACGTGACGAGAGTTAAAAGTGCCGAGCTATTACGAGTAGTCTACATAAAGCTGTGAACATATATGGTTTACTTTATATACTGGATGACCATAACAAATGTGCAAGTTTTTAGGTTAGTTTACTTTTTTTGGATTTTGCTGACGAATGGTATAGGTTAATGTCAGATTGTGCAGTTTGTCTGGTTTTGTATTTGCTTAGTAAACCGATAAAATGTTATAATACAGTGTGGGTCTATAATCTGCACAACGAAAAATTTAAGAAAGTACACTTAATTTTATTAGACGAAATTTTTACGTTTAATGATTAAAAAAATACGTTATTGTGTCCTTTTTGTAAAGAAGATATCTTATCTATTACAAATATAAATTAATAACAATCAACAATAATTAGGTGTAGTATGTAAATGATACTAAATGCCCAACTGATCACATACATTTATTATTACAAGATTTCTGACTGTTTTTCATCATTTATTTTTAATTATTCTGAATAATACGTCCCATTAACTAATATGTTTTATGATTTATTTTTAATCTACATCGTGTTTTTCGTCGTTAAAATTAAGTGTACTTTGCTTAATTTTTCGTTGTACCCATTATACAGACTCACACTGTATAACCGCCCGAAAATCTACATATCGTTTGCTTACCTAAAAGGTACAGAGATAGAGAATCCGTAAACAATACAAGTGATTTGCACTTGTTGTGACCTTATAGCTAATGGATCACTTTGATAGTTAGCGACATAACATCATAGCGAGCGCCAAAGTTTCTTTATAACTACTCGTATTATATTATGTACCATAATTTTACTAAGTACGAAACTTTCTGTCGACTTGAAGCTTGCTATCCCTGTTAAACTTATTAGTATCATGCAAAAGTAAGAGTGATACAATTATGACGCTAGAGAGTTTAGCGGCAAATATATTATAGTTGTAGCTATATCCCCGCTTGTGTATCTCGCTCTTACATGCGGGTGTAACGAGATGCATTAATCATCATCAGCCTATGATAGTCCACTGCTGGATGTAGGCCTCTCCTATCAACTATGCGTATAGAAGCATTAGGAGGTAAATGCCCATAATCGCCACGCTGGGCAAGCGGAGTGGCGTTCGCAGTACCTAATGTGTCCACTAGCATGACGCTGCTGCCTATCATCAATCTTTTATCAAATAATGGTCAGTGAAACTTCAATCCTTTAGTCGACTCTTACGACACCCGCAGGAGTTGGGGTTGTGACAAATGTATTCTTAATGCCGTCACCACACGGCCAAATCGCAAAACGGCTAAAAGCATCATGCAAAACTAAGAGTGATACAATTATGACATTTATGACGATAGATAGTTTAGCAGCAAATATAGCTGTAGGTATATCCTTGCTTGTGCATCTCACTCTTACATATGGGTGTAACGAGATGCACTACTATTGAGAAAAATAGACTAATCCCCTTGTTCATAACCGTCTCCTAACTTAGCAAGCCGATAGGAAATGTTCGTCTCTTTCATTCTTATAAACATATTGATAAGACATTAAGGGACAACTCCCTTGCGGTCCTAATTTATTAAGCCAATAAGTATTGCTTGTTCCTTTCAGTCTTATAGACACATTGATAAGAGGAAAAGGGACAAACAATCGGGTTGCTAATTTAGGAGACATTTATGTATACGAGGCGCTAATGAACTAAAGGTAAAGTATACATACTTAGAATGACTTAAGAGGACTTCGTTAGAACTTGCCTAGCTACGCTTAAGTTGGTGGTCGTACGGAGTATAATGACATTAGAGCCTAGAGAGTATCGTAATATTTTAGAGGAAAAATGAGACGCCATTTTGAAAGTGAGGTAGCAGTTTTATAGAGATCGGTAAGATAGGGTTTATGGGATTGAACCGATACAAAATCATCGGATGTCGGTATTTATTTGTAGGTATTAAACCTTAGGTGCATATAGTATCAAAAACGATACGACCGAAATTACACTTGTCGAAATAAGTAATCAGATGAGAGAAGAGTTCTAATTGGCATCGATTATGTATTCCTGTAGCTTTGTACAGTTTGTCCGCGTTCTCTGTCAAGTTCTCCTCAACTGCTCAAAGGCTGGAAGAGATCCTTTAAAGGGATAAGTTCGCCTTTGTACTTATTTTAAAAGTTATTTGTTTTTTTCCGTACAATAAAGTGTTTTACTACTACATACTACTATCTATTAATTATATCGTTTTGTAGGTAGTATCTAGATCCAGTGTATAGAACCCAAGCCTTAGGCTGCGTTTCCATCAGAGATGTGCGAGGATGTGTTTCCATACAAATGACACCTCGCTCGAGTCATTAATAGGTGTCATCCGTTTGGAAACACATCCTCATACATCTCTGGTGGAAACGCAGCCTTAATAGAGCTTACCGGTAGGAGTAGATTATGTAAGATCGTCGCTTGATATTTATTTTACTTTGTATTTTATTTAGACCGGGCCTTCCTACGCGACGTGTAACTACAATTCGTAACGAGAGTGCTATTTGCAATCTCATTATTTCAGTTTAACATGTCGTGTTTTGTCTCATAACAAAGCATGTAAAAGTACTCGTACGTCATGCTTTAGCAACAGTAAACGTGTTTTATAGTAAACTAGCGAACCGCCGCGGATTCACACAGTTATATAATATACATGGATCACTAGATAAGTTTTGGTACAAATATAATTAATTTATTATGGTAAGGTACCCCCCCACCAACTCCTCCTGCGGGTGTCGTAAGAGTCGACTAAGGGATTGAAGTGTCACTTACCATTATTTAATAAAAGATTGTTGATGGGCAGCAGCGTCATCATAGTGGACACATTACTGCGATCGCCAATCCGCTTGCCCAGCGTGGCGATTATGGGCATTTACCTCCTAATGCGTTTATGCGCATAGTTACTAGGAGAGGCCTACGTCCAGCAGTGGACTATCATAGGCTGATGATGATGATGATGAAGGTACCTATGTGCAGCATATTTGTGTATTGCAAATCTTATTGACTTATGTATGCCATTCGTCAGAGGACAAGGAGTTCACAAAAGCTGGCACGAATGGAATGAATGAAACGAATGACATCTATCATTGTGTGTTGTGGCCCTCCTACACCAAAACTGTAATTTTGAAATCCACACATAGATTTCATTCGTGCCAGCTTTGGTTAATTTACCTGTAAATTAGGAATGATGGGGATGACTTTTTTATAGTGTGGGGTATGACTGAATTTTTGAATATTGCGTGTTTAAAATTTTCTGGTTATTACATTATTCAGCTTTCATAATTGAGTCTGTGCGGAAAGTGAAGGAGTTTGGAAGCAAGGCACGCCCATACATATCACGTGCCTTTATTTTTCCAATTAGCTCTATGAGCATGTCGGGGAACCGAGCGTACCCTAGGTACGTAACAACCGTGTCTCTACAGGTACCTAAAGGTGCGTTTAAACCAAACGAGCATTGGCTGTTCTAGCGCCCGTTCTACAAAATCAACCAATCACGTTTTGTGTACCGATCGAATTTCGTAGAATGGGAGGTTAGAACAGCGAATGCTCTTTTAGTTTGAACGCACCTTGACGCTGTATTGAATCAATGGCGCGTTTCAGACTGCGCCAGTCTGAAACGCGCCATTGATTCCACATAAATTTGCTCCGCGCGGAGAAATCTGCGCGGGCGGTCCGCGTGACGCAGGAACCAGACTAAATATTAGATCATTCATTACCTATGGAACTGGTGTTTTGTATGGAGAAACTTGTGAAAAGTCTATTTTTCATACAATGATTTTGTGTATAGTTTTTTGATGTCAAAATCAAAATAAACCAAATTTTGCCAGTAGGTACTTCTAAGGCGTGTTTGTATGTCTCTATTTCATTAAACAAGGTACTATTAAACGTTTATATGGATTTGGAATATATGTAATGAACCGGCAGCATATGAGATAAGAGTTGTTTTCAAAGCTTATTCATTGTTGAATATTACTTAAGAAAATAAACATCAGTTACTAGTTTGAAAAACATTTTGTTACACAGTGCACTGTTGTAAAATAATCTAAGTTAATCTTTAGTAAATAAAATTAGGGACCAACTAAAGTCTAGGACCAAACCTAGTTACCAACCAAAAATGCCAATTTCATAGGCAATGACGCAATATCCAGATTCCAGACCTTAAGTCCATTCATCCTAAGGTGTTTTATCTAGTTCACAACTTTCTAACCTAAAGGTACACGTTTTCTGTTGTAAACTGCCATATTCGCCTATACCAAAATACCTGAGTCCCTATTGGTGCAGTCAGTAAATCGCTCAATTTTTAATCAAGCAAATAGCAGTTTACAACAGAAAACGTGTACTTGTATGTTAGAATGTTGTTTAGGTACTAGATAAGACAACTAAGGATGAATGGACCGTACTACCGCGTACCGTAAATTTCTAGCATTTGTCTCTGTCTTTCCAACAAAAACGCCGTTATTAGTATGACAGAGACGGATGCACGAAATTTGCTCGTCGCGCTGAGGTCCTTATTAATTTGTACGAACCACAGACTGTGTCAACAAAGGTAAATTAAAACTTAACAAAGTAATATATTCCGGGAAAATTAATGCAGTACCTTTTTGCCCCGAAATTACAGCGGTTTTGCTGTATCATTTGCATTATTTGCCATTTTAATTAAAACCGGAGTATTATCCATTTGATCATTTATTAACGTTTGCAATTAATAAATAATCAATACTCAAATGTGAGAGGCAAAGTCGTATCATTTTGTAGTTATCAATTATCATGTGTCAGCTGCACATAGAGAGTGAATATAATCGAGTTTTATACTAGGATAACAATGTTCATAAAAGTTTAATGCTTAATTATAGTGAAAAAAAACTATTATCATTTTTTATTTTGGTTTTACCACTTTTACGAAAATGTACAATTTTTAATGTCTTAATAGTTATTTAAAAAAAAACGATGAATTAGGCAAAATAAAGGACGAAAAATCAAGTCGAAGTATTTTCAATTCAATAAGATGTAAGTATACCACCATATTGAATTAAAAGTTTCAATAACGGAATACTTAATGGAAACTGTGAAACAATAAAAATCAAATCATATTAACCCTAATGTAGTTATAGAAGTACCCCATATGTTAAAATTACTTTATCATATGATTATATAAAATCCCGAGACTTGTGTGACTTCCCCTTTTCAATATCAGACCCTCAAGCTGTCAAAACATTTGAAACGAAAATATCCTTGTGTAAATAATAACTCCCCAAAATACCGAAATACAGAGGGAATGCTCTGATTTGAACTTCCGGCTGTATTTCCGGGAATTTCAAGCCTTAATCCTTTGAACGCCTACGACTGCTATAGACGCCATGTCAACTGTCAGGATGAACCTTGATAAGAAAGATCTAAGGCTCTTTACTTTTGCAAGCGTTTGTAGTATAGTCTGGCAAACCAATTTGTCATTTAAAACAACGGGAAATTAAAAATATACATATATGTAAGACGGTGGCAGTGGACGGGGACAATGCGCGTAGAACCGATGGCCGTTGTAGAGCGAAAAGGTTCCCGTGTGGCGGCCACGTACTAGAAGGTGCAGCGTGGATAGGCGCCCCACAAGGTGGACTGATGACGAGTGAAGGTCATAGGAGGCCGCTGGAGGCGGGTGGCGCAGGACTGGTCATTTTAGCAATCTTTGGGAGAGGCCTATGTTCAGCAGTAGGCGTCTTTCGGCTCAAATGCTGAAGATGATGATGATTATGATTATGATAATAGGCGTGAATGTTTGACCACCTACAGATAAAAATAATCTCGCATTTGACTGTCTAGTAAGTTTGTGTGTCTAGTTTACAATTTTGGCAATACTTAGGTATGAGATTGGCAACCAAGAAGTGTTTGCATTCGCATAGGTACGAGTATGTTATTGTAAGTTACTAAAATAAAGAATCAGTGTACAAATTGCGTGCGCTTAGCGAAAATGGAAAATGTAATTATAAATAATTTGGAGTGATAGGTATAATTGATAACCTATGTTCATTAAAGTTGAAAATCATGGAAGTAACATTCAAATACACTATTTTTAGTATCTTGAAGTCTTGCTGTCTATGAAATTAGATTGTAAGTAGGGTACCTATGTAAAATTACGTTGATTAGTTACATTTTGTTCCAACTGTATAAATGTGTAATAATCTTCTAGGTATACTACACCCTGTCCAATAAGTTCGAATACACATATTTTACCTCAGTTCTAAAAATACAGGAATCACAGGTTATCAAATAGTAATGTAAAGTAAAGAGCATTTTCATCTTAATAAAATACAACCACAATGAATGTGTCATATCCGCAGTGTCTAAGAAGAAAGGAGTGTAAAGTGCCAACAAAATACTTGCTCGGCACGCAGGTGACGAGTTAATTTTTATTACGAGAATCCGTATGGGGTAGAACAGACTTATCATGTTCAAAATTGGCGATTGTGGGTACCAAGTATAGAACACATTCCGGGCTATCAGAAAAATGGTCCTAGGTTCCAGAGCTCACCATCGACCATGGCGTGGGATGCAGTAAGCGAGTTACACTGCCTTCAGTACTTTTAGATAAAAGCGTTAAAATTAACGTTTTTTTCTATAAAACCGAATTTGTGGAGAAGATAAATGCTCCTAAGTTTAAAAGGTGCTTGGGAAAGAGTATCATGTGTTCTAACAAGACGCAGCTCCAGCACAGACGGCAAATGGCGTTCCAGCGTGGTTTCAGACTAAATTGGCAGTTTTTTAGCCGAAACATGAATTGCCATGCAGTCCTCCAGGTTTAGGCGTACTAGATTATTTTGGATGGTAATACATGCTTTAAAGACTACATTTTTATAAAATCAGGAACCTAGATCATTTCAAAAAGGTTACCAGGGGTATTTGGGGTCAAATGTGAAGAAAATGGTGCGTGCCGCGTAAGATCCGTTTGAAACGCGTTTGAGGCTGGTAAAAAAGTTATAGCTGGAGTTATTTCAAAATATTTGTTGTGAATATAGTATATAAGTGTGCCATTCATAAAACATAATAATAACTGTAGGATCATTTTGCCCATTTGTTTTATTCGATATTTGTTTTGTATTCGGATTTATTGGACACGGTGTATTGTCATGAATTGTTGAACGAACTCGAGAAAAGGGTAATTGAAAAAAAAATGCATGTATTATCGAACATTTGTTTCATTCATGTTTTATTCCAGCAAAGCACAATAAATAGTTATAATAAGAATCTAAACTAAATCTTAAACTATTATAACAACTTAACTATTTAAGAACAATCGCAAGGATCAGCCTTTCTATCAATAGGAAAACATTAACAAAATTCCAATGTCTTGAGACATATAAATAGGTCATAATTATCAGAATATTGTCACAGTAATGTAATACATTTCAATTATGGCAGTGAAACGTGCAATACGAGTACCTGTAAATGAAAAATGACAATATTCTAATATGACTCTAAGAATACAGAAGAGATAAAACTGTTTTTTTAAATGAATGCACATAAAATGTGTTAAGCTGGATTGATTTTCATAGAAAATAATATAATCAATAGGTATTTGCATAAAATGAAAAGAAAACCAATTACAAAAATTACAAAATTATGCATAAAATTTATTATAGTAAAGTAATCATAAAAAACGCTTCAATAATCCACCTTAATGAGAATAATTTTCATTTAATCAATACTTCCATAAAAACAAATTTACATTCATAAGCAATTGATAACAATTTTCATAATTCAACATTTTTAAACAAAATAACATATCATTATAATATCATAACTCAATCTTTTTTTCACAACTGTTAATAAGTCAGATTCTTCATGTGTCTTTTTGTATCATTTTGGAGTTACGATGAAACACATATCTGTTAAAATCTTAACTAATTAATGATAAAAATATACTAAATAGTTTTGCTCTTAAATCGAATCGTAGTATAAAAATACAAACTAACATTTCACTATCTATGTTAAGTAAATTTAAGGCACAATAGTGGCAGGCTTTGGTACTAAATAATATACAAAATATTCTAAATACATCCAAAAAACTTTAAGAAGGTAGTCCGTGAGTTGTTAGAAAAACCTTCGGTTTTTTACCTGCCTCTCTCGCTCTTTTTGCATGCCTATATGAAGCGAGCGAGACACGTATATTTAGAACTGAAGGTTTTTCTAACAGCTCACGAACTGTAAAGTACATTTCACCGCTACTTACTCAATCTCGTATCTGCAACACTCACTTGATGAAAAAAACAACCGTATTCAGAGTGACAGAAAGGTGACTTTTCCATGAATCGATTGCTGAAGATCCGATGTTGAGTATAGCGATGAGTCGTTAGACGCTACGCAAAATAATTTTACCTACCTAACCGCTTTATTTGATATCGATGAGGGCAAAAACACATACTGCCCAGTCTGCCCACTTTATGGTAAGTTATTACTGGAGCCAACTTCCAGAAATTTGGAATATTGCCGACCATTTAAAAACCTATTTAAGTGTTTTTTTTTTAGAACCCCACACTGCAGTCCCGTGAGAAAAAGTGTAGGCCCAAAGATTTGGCTTCCCATTTTTAGCATTTTTTAACTAACAGACATTGTTGGGCGGAGTATATGTTTTCGGATGATTTAAGCCGATTGATGCAGCATTTGTGAAACAAACGTGCAGCAAATATGCAATTGATTCGAGGCTGCAACACTCATTAAGCTAATGCAGATGAGAATTGCGTTAGTTCATCACAGGCGATAAACTATTCAGATTCAGGGAGTCTATTATGATTAGAAACTTAGTAAAAATGAATAATGTAGTTATGAAACCGTCGAGTGACAGGTGCCAGGATATCAAGAAACTGGTATAGGACTGGCAAGGACAATCCTATCAGGCAACACTAACAAGAGTGCAGCTCTTAAGACAATGCTAATTATGATCACGAAGCTCCATTGAGGTTAGTACTGCCTTTTTTCTTACTCGATTGTTAGTCGAAGTGTTTTAATTTTTCATGTAGCCTCAACTCCCTTAGACACTGGTATATTTTGCAGAAATTTGATGATCCAGGTGGGCAAAGTAATACGACGCAACCATGAATCTGTAAAGGTTCTATTGTATCAGCTTGTTCATAAAGCGTAGCGTCTTCCCCCCCTTATTAATAAACATATCTTAACTTGAGAAGCCGCTAAGCATTGTCCCTTTCGGTTTTATCATTATGTCTGTATGAGAGAAACGGACATACAATACTTAGCGGCTTGCTAAGTTAGGAGACGATTATGAATAAGGGGGTTCGTCTTCAGTCCTTACGCAACTTTCTTCGTCTTCTTAATCTCAAGCAGCTTCAAAGTATACAGACACCAGAACATCGCAGAAGCAACATATACCACCTGCAGAGCTGTTCCATACCCTGGGTTGATGGCCAGGCTCCTCGTCAAGAAGGCAAGGGCAGAACATCTTATGACCTCCATGAGGGGGGCGTAAGTTGAGGAATCGAAGAGCATACCGATGACTGTCAGCGACCAGATGATGTAGCACACTGAGATGAGTACAGAGATTGGTGACATTCCCTGGAAATAAAGAGATGGTGATAAATTAATGGATCTCAAAATGTTGTTTTTTGTTGTAAGCTTCTGCTGCCACTATGACATCTGACTATAGTTTCAGGTTTTCAAAAACATACAAACACTTTTTTCTTAGTATGTTTAACATCAATGTATGAAGATCATCGTTTCTGTGTACGTTTAGGGTATTTTTCATAGTTTTGTGAGCTTTCATAGCCGTGCACAGAAAATTAACGGTACAGTCGAGTGCAAAAATAAGTATCAAAATAATCCGCTCATAAATACGTTACGACGTTCTTATTACACAGAATTAGAGCGCACTGGTAGGTACATATTTTTGAACATTTTTGTGCACACCTTATTTTATCTTTGACTGTACCTAAATAGAATTTTTCATATCTTTATATAGTTGCAGACAGAAAGTTCCACGCAAGGGCTACTTTACATATAAGTTTCAAAATATTCGATTTCTTGGGAAGCTTTCAATTGTGAAAGAATAATGCTAAAAACTTTCCTACATTTATATGGAAATTTAAATGACTACTAAAACGTTTTATTCCATCCTTCAGTTTACTTCCAATTTAAAATAGTGCCCAATCAACCAATCCGTAGAAATCTAGGTCAAAACAAGTGTTTGTTTACGCTACCCAGTTAATGGTTCTAAAACGGATCTAAACCAAACCCTTAAGCATTAAACGAGCACTAAGAGACTCGTTCAGATTTTATCTGCACTCGATAAAATTTTATCGCGTCCTCTTACTATTGGAGCGATAAATGAAGACCATCAATCGATGTCACAAGAGCTTTGGCTTGATACGTAATAAAGAATTTGGTGACAGCCTTCTTTGTAAATGTCGAAGGCACTTGAGATGTTATTTATGTTCTTAGTGCCTAAAAATATAAAATTGTATCTAGACATTTCACATTTTATTGGCATTAGGTGGAAGTACCTACTAGTGCACAACATGTCAACAGAGAATATTTATTTGAATCACGATATTTTGCTCATATATAAATCTACATCAAGTACCTATTGTCATGTGTTTTGGGAGAGGAGTTTGTCAGTTTCGTTAAATAGTATTTATTTTATAGGGTGACAATATCAAAATTTCTCAAAATTGCAAATTTTCTTAATCAACTCCATTGTATGAGTAACCGTCAGGTGCTTTTGCTGGCAGTCCCAATAGATGGCACTTCAGTAGGTACAAGTTTCAATGTTGCATATTGGGATATTAGAAATATTAATACTCAGTCCTAATTAACGTCAGCCTGTCTTAACATTATGCAAATAATTTAGATATAAGCTTATTGTTTCAAAGTTGGGATATGAAGCATTAAAGGTACATACATTAATCATCGTTTAAATGCCCTAATAGTTGATTTTATCTTATCGATGGCAACTATAATGACGAGTATTGGTACAGCGTCGGGTACTAGTACTTCCACCTTATATCAACATAGCACCTAATATTAAAATGTGTATTCTGCTAAGGGCTCGGAGCATGCACAGTTGAATGTTTATCGGAATCATAATATTCATAATTTTACGCAAATGTTAAAGTTGAAACACCAAAAATAATCTCCAAGTCTAATAACATTTAAAAGGCTGTTTTTGCTACAAAATATCAATAATTCTTTACATGGATGTTTATCAGAAATGATTTACGTTTTCCGCATAGCAACGAAATACCACCCTCCTTAGGGAGATTTTTCATATTTTATCCACATCAATGCTAAAAAACGTGATCTTCAAAAGACACGTTCACCGAGTGTTGGCAACGTGACTGTAGTTCCAATTACTACAAATTTGACCAATTGGGCGAAGCCCTAGCTCGTATTTCAATTCTTAACCATTCCAGAATTTCAGAGTAATCCAATTTGATGATTTTATAAACGTTTTTTGCATTTTTACACACGTTCTAGCAAACGTGTCTTGCATTCTGCTGTCAGTGGCAATAGATTATGGATTAAAATATGCGTCGTAAATTTGCCCTCCTCTGTAGTGGATACAATATATTTGCGGCGTTTTTGTAGTTGAAACTCTGGGGATGGGGGAATGCTGCAGTCGTCGCCTGTTGAGATTGGCCCGCGTCTGATTGACGCTTCTGGTGACCAGAGGGCTGGCCACTATTATGCCCAGCAGCTTAGGATTGACGTACGGAGCCGAAACGTGGACTGAAGATACGGCTGGTTCACAAGTTCAAGGACGCTCAGCGAGCTATGGAAAGGGCTATGCTTGGCATTTCACTGCGGCACCAAATCAGAAATGAGGTTATCCGGCAGAGAACCAAAGTGATCGAAGTAGCCCACCGTATCAGCAAGTGGCAGTGGGCTGGCCATATTAGCCGTAGAATCGACAACCGTTGGGGTAAACGAGTTCTTGAACGGAGACCTCGTCTCAGCAAGCGTAGTGTAGAATGCCCTCACGAAAGGTGGAGCGACGATTTGCGCGGGATGGCTGGTAGTAGCTGGATGCGAGCAGCCGAAGATCGAGAACGGTGGCGGGAAATTGCGAAAGCCTATATCCAGCAGTGGACTGCGATAAATTAGGATTATTATTCAACTTTACTGTGACCTTTCTTTCACTTTGAATACGAGTGTTTTGAGTATTATACCGTATCCAATACGAGAGTTGGATGGGTAATTAGATATGCAATATGTCGAGCACTCAAAAAGTTTGCCTGTAGTGGAAATAACCAAATTAGCTAGGCAACTTTCCTGGTGAAGTGGGTAACCCAAATGGTAATCTTCGATATTGATATAATCCATTTAGGTGTAATCGAGACGCAGTTGTCGGCATGCGAAGGACAGGGACCCAAACTTGTGGATTGTGGTTATTGGGTGATAATTATATAATGTTATATTAGGACCGCAATCAACCCTTTTGGGTTACAACAGAAATATCTTATCTCGATATTTATTATGTGTGAAAAGAGTAGGTACAGTGATTATTTGCTTCTAATAGGTTTACATTTGAGTCTTGAAATGTATACAAATAATTCGATCCGTAATGTGTTACGAGTATTGAGAAACTTGTGTCGTATTTCATGAAAATATATTATATAGGTATAGATAACCACGACCAAGGAACAATTATTTGTTATTATAAATACACAAATAATGCCCTGGTCCATTCCAACCCAGAAATTCGGATCCTGTTTCGTAAGCAGGCTCACCACCATCTAGAATACGAAGGCTGACATAAAATTTATTTATTTTTGAAATTCTGATTATGATTGAAGACATACAAGTTGTCGCGTTTATTAAATATTTTAATAATAAAAACTTAATATAATCATTAATCAAATCTTGACAGTGTACAAGGCACGACCGAAACTCGATAACCAATTCATGCCAAAGCCTTTAAATACTGGTACTGATATTGCCTATGATGTTTCATGACAAATAGGGTGTCATTACTCACAGCAAAATTAATTGTGTCTTTTAGATTAAAATACCTTACTGAATGATGGCTCCAAAAAAGCAAAATTATATTGAAATTAAAATACCGCACATGAAAATAGTAAACAAGTAATTATACCAAAAGCAATTTGAATTTGAAATTTAAAAATTCATAACCAGTGAGGAAAAAGAGCATTCCATACATTTCTTGCTGCTTCTACGTCAAAATACTTGATATTTATTGTCGCTACGTTTCATTCTGGATATTTTACTGCCCAATATACTCAAAACTATGTACTTACGAGTTCACACAGGGTTATGACTTGTCTGTTCTGTTAGTGACCGAGGCAGAAAGTTTGTAAAAAATATTTTACTTTTGAAATTGAGCAATGCTACTTCGTCATCTTAAGTAGTCATGCATCATATTATATTATACTATTTAGATGTCATACATATATGCCAAAGAAAAAAAACAGTTCACCAATGACCGTGGTGGGAACTGTACCCACATGTCATGTGCTTAGTTTTTGCGGCTGTAGCCTAATGCCTAAACCACTCGGCCACTCGGTCTTCAGAGAGATCGAGGACGGTCTTTTTTTTGGTATCTGGTATCTATTATTTATGATCAATAGGAATCAGTTTGTTAAAATAATGAAATTGTTTACTGGCTAGTTAAATACTTACCTTTGTTGAACATTAAAAAGTTTAGAATTAAGCTACCTCAAATTATTGTCCGAGTAAATATAAATCAGGTACCTACATTGCTTTTACAACGAAATTTAAATAAGTGTCGTAAATACAGTAACCAATTGAATTAGAACCTAATAATAACAATTATTTCAAGTAACCGAGCTATTTCAGAAATATTTACACTAATTTAATGAAACCGCAATTGAGTTAAAACAGAAATTTTACTCAAAATATTTTCGAGCCGACGCAAATCGCCTACGG
This sequence comes from Thaumatotibia leucotreta, assembly GCA_025490895.1. Lineage (NCBI taxonomy): Eukaryota > Metazoa > Arthropoda > Insecta > Lepidoptera > Tortricidae > Thaumatotibia > Thaumatotibia leucotreta. Next base: position 32,665 of record JALPQI010012221.1, read on the forward strand.
CAGTTGGTAAAAACGCTTTTGTGCCAGAAAGGCAGATTTCCTCAGAAAATCGCTGGACTGATGACTTTTCGCGTTTGAATGGCTAAAATAATAAAACCATTTCATACACCTGACGTAATAAAGCCGGCGGTACGAAAACTTTTTTATTTACGAGCTCAAATGTTTAGTTTTCATTTGGCTTCGATCTTTACACACTGGCTCATTTTGGTTCTAAAAACCTAAGAGGCCTAAGGCAGTTTTTTGAGATGTTTTCAGTATTCGCCGTGACTTTGACAGCTGTCATCGCACAGTTTATGGTTTGAAATCTTATTATTACTTAAGTAGTTCTTTACGTTATGAAGGAACGGAAAAGGATTTAGCCCTCAGGGAATTGAAGCCGGGAAGCTTTTAAAGGATATTCGTCAGAATATTGACTGGGAGCGTCTTAGGATGTTACTGGCCGGAATTTTGGAGGATGTATTGAAATATTGAAAATGGGTTACTTAGGTAGGCATTGTCGAAATATGCTCGAATGATTACAAAAAAATATTTGTGAATTTTATTACGTGAGCGACTCTTTGGAGTTTTAGTCGGATTTCCGAATTTATTTTTCGAGTTTATGGGAGAAGTACGAGCAGAGTTGGGCATTTCGTAATCAATTCCCGATTACAATATTACTTGATTTTACTTTGTAATGTACTTCTGGGTAGCATATTACTTGTAATGTAATGTCGTGAAACGGAATATTACAATGACGTATGAAGGAGTCAGTAATAATCTATAGCATATTAGCATTACTAATACTTTGGAATCAACATGTCGATTCAAAATTACTGGAATTGTTGACCATACTTCTAGATTACGAATTTTAATATTATTTTCACAAATATATAATTAAATACGGCTTCAAAGGTTTCTACTGATTTGCATACAGGTTGAAATAGCTCTCCGAATCGCTAAACTGAAGTGGCAGTGGGCGGGGCACATTGCGCGTATAACCGATGGCCGTTGGGGCGGGAAGGTTCTTGAGTGGCGGCCGCGTACCGGAAGGCGTAGCGTGGGTAGGCCCCCCACAAGGAGGACCGATGAGGCGATGACCTGGTGAAGGTCGCAGGAGTCCGCTGGATGCGGGTGGCGCAGGACCGGTCATTGTGGCAATCTTTGGGGGAGGCCTATGTTCAGCAGTGGACGTCTTTCGGCTGATATGATGATGATGATGATGATACAGGTATGTACAGTCGGAATCCGACTGTAGGGTCCATTAGATCCAAGATGGCGGCACATTTTTCCAATTTTTATCATTATACTCGATTTCGACTAATTCACATACGTGGAATCCGAATTTAGGGTCCATTTTAAGATCCAAGATGGCGGCACAATTTTTTTCTTTTTTTTTTGTCATTTTTGTCATTGTACTCGTTTTCGACTAAAACACATACGTGGAACCCGAATATAGGGTTCATTTTAAGATCCAAGATGGCGGCACAATTTTTTTCTTTTTTTTTGTCATTTTTGTCATTGTACTCGTTTTCGACTAATACACATACGTGGAACCCGAATTTAGGGTCCATTTTAAGATCCAAGATGGCGGCACAATTTTTTTCTTTTTTTTGTCATTGTACTCGTTTTCGACTAATACCCATACGTGGAACCCGAATTTAGGGTCCACTTTAAGATCCAAGATGGCGGCACAATTTTCTTCTCTTTTTTTGTCATTATACTCGTTTTCGACTAATACACATAACTACGTGGAACCCGAATTTAGGGTTCATTTTAAGATCCAAGATGGCGGCACAATTTTTTTTCTTTTTTTTGTCATTTTTGTCATTATACTCGTTTTCGACTAATACCCATACGTGGAACCCGAATTTAGGGTCCATTTTAAGATCCAAGATGGCGGCACAATTTTCTTCTCTTTTTTTGTCATTATACTCGTTTTCGACTAATACACATACGTGGAACCCGAATTTAGGGTCCATTTTAAGATCCAAGATGGTGGCACATTTTTTTTTCTTTTTTTGTGTCATTTTTGTCTTTATACTCGTTTTCGACTAATACCCATACGTGGAACCCGAATTTAGGGTCCATTTTAAGATCCAAGATGGCGGCACAATTTACTTCTTTTTTTTGTCATTGTACTCGTTTTCGACTAATACACATAGGTGTAACCCGAATTTGGGGTCCATTTTAAGATCCAAGATGGCGGCACAATTTTATTCTCTTTTTTTTGTCATTTTTGTCATTATACTCGTTTTCGACTAATACACATACGTGGAACCCGAATTTAGGGTCCATTTTAAGATCCAAGATGGCGGCACAATTTTCTTCTTTTTTTTGTCATTGTACTCGTTTTCGACTAATACACATAGGTGGAACCCGAATTTGGGTTCCATTTTAAGATCCAAGATGGCGGCACAATTTTTTTCTTTTTTTTGTCATTTTTGTCATTGTACTCGTTTTTGACTAATTTACATACGTGAGACCCGAATTTAGAATCCATTGTAAGATCCAAGACGGCGGCGTCTTTTTTTGCATGTTATTGAATTTTGTAACTACGCAATTTTCATCATTATACTCGTTTTTGACTAATTGACATACGTGGAACCCGAATTTAGGGTTCATTTGAAGATTCAAGATGGCGACACAATTTTTAGCAATTTTTGTCATACTAGTTTTTTACTAATTCACGCACGTGGAATCCAAATATTCTATTTTCACTAGGTAGGTCCATAGATCCTAGATCATAAATTGACGATAAATTCGTGTATGTAAGAACGACTAACTACAATGTCAATCTCGGATGTTAGAATGGACCCGAAAATCGGATTCCACGGCTACGAATTAGTCAGAAACGAGTATAATGACGAAAATTGCAAAAAAAAGTTGCCGCCATCTTAGATCTTAGAATGGACCCACAAAAATCGGATTCCACGGATGCGAATTAGTCAGAAACGAGTACAATGATGAAAATTGGAAAAAAAAGTTGCCGCCATCTTTGATTTTAGAATGGACCCGAAAATCGGATTTCACGGATGCGAATTAGTCAGAAACGAGTACAATGATGAAAATTGGAAAAAAAAGTTGCCGCCATGTTTGATTTTAGAATGGACCCGAAAATCGGATTTCACGGATGCGAATTAGTCAGAAACGAGTATAATGATGACAATTGGAAAAAAAAGTTGCCGCCATCTTTGATTTTAGAATAGACCCGAAAATCGGCTTCCACGGATGCGAATTAGTCGGAAACGAGTATAATGATGAAAATTGCTAAAAAAGTTGCCGCCATCTCGGATCTTATAATGGACCCGAAAATCGGATTCCACTTCCACGTAAGCGAATTAGTCGGAAACGAGTATAATGATGAAAATTGCTAAAAAAAGTTGCCGCCATCTTGGATCTTAGAATGGACCCGAAAATCGGATTCCACGTATGCGAATTAGTCGAAAACGAGTATAATGATGAAAATTGCTAAAAAAAGTTGCCGCCATCTTGGATCTTAGAATGGACCCGAAAATCGGATTTCACGTAGGTAAGCGAATTAGGCAGAAACGAGTATAATGATGAAAATTGCTAAAAAAAGTTGCCGCCATCTTGGATCTTATAATGGACCCGAAAATCGGATTCCACGGCTACGAATTAGTCAGAAACGAGTATAATGACGAAAATTCCAAAAAAAAGTTGCCGCCATCTTAGATCTTAGAATGGACCCACAAAAATCGGATTTCACGGATGCGAATTAGTCAGAAACGAGTACAATGATGAAAATTGGAAAAAAAAGTTGCCGCCATGTTTGATTTTAGAATGGACCCGAAAATCGGATTTCACGGATGCGAATTAGTCAGAAACGAGTACAATGATGAAAATTGGAAAAAAAGTTGCCGCCATCTTTGATTTTAGAATGGACCCGAAAATCGGATTTCACGGATGCGAATTAGTCAGAAACGAGTATAATGATGACAATTGGAAAAAAAAGTTGCCGCCATCTTTGATTTTAGAATGAACCCGAAAATCGGCTTCCACGGATGCGAATTAGTCGGAAACGAGTATAATGATGAAAATTGCTAAAAAAGTTGCCGCCATCTCGGATCTTATAATGGACCCGAAAATCGGATTCCACGTAAGCGAATTAGTCGGAAACGAGTATAATGATGAAAATTGCTAAAAAAAGTTGCCGCCATCTTGGATCTTAGAATGGACCCGAAAATCGGCTTCCACGGATGCGAATTAGTCAGAAACGAGTACAATGATGAAAATTGGAAAAAAAGTTGCCGCCATCTTTGATTTTAGAATGGACCCGAAAATCGGATTTCACGGATGCGAATTAGTCAGAAACGAGTATAATGATGACAATTGGAAAAAAAGTTGCCGCCATCTTTGATTTTAGAATGGACCCGAAAATCGGCTTCCACGGATGCGAATTAGTCGGAAACGAGTATAATGATGAAAATTGCTAAAAAAGTTGCCGCCATCTTGGATCTTAGAATGGACCCGAAAATCGGATTCCACGTAAGCGAATTAGTCGGAAACGAGTATAATGATGAAAATTGCTAAAAAAAGTTGCCGCCATCTTGGATCTTAGAATGGACCCGAAAATCGGCTTCCACGGATGCGAATTAGTCAGAAACGAGTACAATGATGAAAATTGGAAAAAAAGTTGCCGCCATCTTTGATTTTAGAATGGACCCGAAAATCGGATTTCACGGATGCGAATTAGTCAGAAACGAGTATAATGATGACAATTGGAAAAAAAGTTGCCGCCATCTTTGATTTTAGAATGGACCCGAACTTAAATGCTGGAAAAATGATAGCCCTAACAGTCGATTTCGTATCAAAATCGTGGTGCGAACTTGCATGCTTTACGGTGAAGGAAAACATCGTGAGGGAACTTGCATACATCTGCAAAGAACATTTTGTCTAGTACTGTATACAAAGTGCTTTACGGTGAAGGAAAACATCGTGAGGGAACTTGCATAAATCTGCAAAGAACATTTTGTCTAGTACTGTACATAAAGTGCTTTACGGTGAAGGAAAAAATCGTGAGGGAACTTGCACACATCTGCGTAAAAATTCAAGAATGTATGAGAAGTTCCCAACAAGTATTGGGCCAGCGTTGCGAAGAGTGGCCAGAATACAATATCAAAAAAATTACGTACGTTATGATTCGCATATCAGAGGAATGGCCCTAAAATATAATCGTATTAGCAATTGAGGCCAAACAAAATTGCTATACGTGTTGTAACATGCGCATAAAATTTAAAACTTGAAATATCTTTTTTTTTTCATCCAAAATATGAGCCTACAATTTTGTTAAATGTCAAATTAGTAATTAGGCACATGATAGGTACAACAACGTCAATAGAAAACGAACTTAGTCAGACATATGGTGCTAGATATGTTCCAAGGGTGCTACAGAGGAGCACTAAAGGGGGGGGGGGGCAAGGTTTTGCCGTTGGCCGTTTGATCAGATCAGGGTCGGGTTTGGCCTTAACATTTGCGCAGGGGAGTTGGTATGAATGAAGGTGGGTTTGCCTGGAAACTTGAGTCTCACGCAGTTCGCAGGCAAGCGCGCCGGGTGGCCGCGCTCCAGACCTTCGGCCCTACGAGGATCACGGCTTTCAGCCTCCGCATTTTCTCGAAACAATTTTGGTACGATTCGGTTTAATGCTACACTTTTCCATTGTAGGTATAGCGAAGGAGCGCTGGGCTCTGGCCTTCAGCCCTACGCGGAGCTCAGTTTACAGCCTTCGCAGGTTGTGGAAACGATCGTCGGGTCTACGGATCTCCGATTCGTTTTCATGTTACACTATGCCATCACGTAGTGTGGTAGCGCTAGGCTCTGGTTTCGATTGTTAAGCCAGTTAAGAAGGACGGTTGTACCGCTTGGGCTCGCAGGTCGGGCCTCCGACCATCGGGCTCGCGCTTGAAGCGATAGTTACGCTGCAGTACTTCGTCCCTTCTTCGGCCTTGCTTTAAATTTCTGCCAAGTGACACTTGGGCCCTCTAAGTTAAAGTCTGTGCCTCTGGCTCCGGTGGTCCGGGCCGGGGGCTCGGCTTTCGGCCTCGCATACCAGTGCCTCTTTGAGGAACGATTCGGGCCTTCGGCCCTACGCGGAGTACGTCCTACGGCCTTTGCAGGTTGTCGGAACAATCGTCGGATCCATTTTAACGTTACACTATTCATTCGGCTGACGTGGTAGTCCTGGGCTTTAGCAGCTCGGCCTTCCGCCTCGCGAACTCGCACGCCACTGTGTGCCGCTTTTGGCCGTTGGCTCTACGTGGAGCTCGGCTGCGCGTAGAGCCAACGGCCGAAAGCGCGCCGCAGTGCGGCGCGTTAAATCGAACCGTTGCACTTTGGGCCCTCCGGTTTGATTATTAAATCAGTTAAGAGGGACGGTTGTACAGTGTGGGCTCGCTCGTCGTGCTTTGGGCCCTACGCAGATGTCGGTTTTTTAGATGCTGGGGCATGTGAAGACGCATGGTACTTCAATTTTCCCGCAGCTCGGCCTTCGGCCTCTCTTTAAATTTGCAAGCGAATTTGCGCAGGGGAGTTGGTATGAATGAAGGTGGGTTTGCCTGGAAACTTGAGTCTCACGCAGTTCGCAGGCAAGCGCGCCGGGTGGCCGCGCTCCAGACCTTCGGCCCTACGAGGATCACGGCTTTCAGCCTCCGCATTTTCTCGAAACAATTTTGGTACGATTCGGTTTAATGCTACACTTTTCCATTGTAGGTATAGCGAAGGAGCGCTGGGCTCTGGCCTTCAGCCCTACGCGGAGCTCAGTTTACAGCCTTCGCAGGTTGTGGAAACGATCGTCGGGTCTACGGATCTCCGATTCGTTTTCATGTTACACTATGCCATCACGTAGTGTGGTAGCGCTAGGCTCTGGTTTCGATTGTTAAGCCAGTTAAGAAGGACGGTTGTACCGCTTGGGCTCGCAGGTCGGGCCTCCGACCATCGGGCTCGCGCTTGAAGCGATAGTTACGCTGCAGTACTTCGTCCCTTCTTCGGCCTTGCTTTAAATTTCTGCCAAGTGACACTTGGGCCCTCTAAGTTAAAGTCTGTGCCTCTGGCTCCGGTGGTCCGGGCCGGGGGCTCGGCTTTCGGCCTCGCATACCAGTGCCTCTTTGAGGAACGATTCGGGCCTTCGGCCCTACGCGGAGTACGTCCTACGGCCTTTGCAGGTTGTCGGAACAATCGTCGGATCCATTTTAACGTTACACTATTCATTCGGCTGACGTGGTAGTCCTGGGCTTTAGCATCTCGGCCTTCCGCCTCGCGAACTCGCACGCCACTGTGTGCCGCTTTTGGCCGTTGGCTCTACGTGGAGCTCGGCTGCGCGTAGAGCCAACGGCCGAAAGCGCGCCGCAGTGCGGCGCGTTAAATCGAACCGTTGCACTTTGGGCCCTCCGGTTTGATTATTAAATCAGTTAAGAGGGACGGTTGTACAGTGTGGGCTCGCTCGTCGTGCTTTGGGCCCTACGCAGATGTCCAAAATTATGTGCTAATGTAATGTAAATACATCGAATTAAAAAATAAATAAATAAATAAATAAAATAATTAAAAAATTAAAAAACACGACTGCCGTTTTAAGCGAACTGAAAAGTAACAAATAATTCCTTCTTCAGGTTAATTCTTGTGAGCGTGTCTACATAATAGGCGCTTGACTCATTACTTACAATATTTTGTTTCGATTGCAGTCGGGGAACCTCCATATATTTATATTATCCGTAATGAAAGGTTCCCCGACTGCAACCGAAACAAAATATTGTAAGTAATGAGTCAAGCGCCTATTATGTAGACACGCTCACAAGAATTAACCTGAAGAAGGAATTATTTGTTACTTTTCAGTTCGCTTAAAACGGCAGTCGTGTTTTTTAATTTTTTAATTATTTTATTTATGTCAAACCTTTTAGTGAATCTGGAGATTCCTTAAAGTTGGATAGAATTTCAAAAACCGATTCCGCAGAGGGCTGAAGCTTCGCTCTGGGGGCCCCAGAAGTTCCAATCCCGCTAATTTTGGGCGAAGCCGTAGGGAACGCCGCGTGAGGGCTGGAGCATTACCGGAACCAATGTAAATATATTTTGAGCGAGTCCGCAGGGCGATCTTCAGGGTGGGAGGCCGAAAGCCGAGCTCGCGGAGGCCGAACCGCGTCACACCGACACCGGACCGGGCCCAAGCGCGTCGAAATTTAAAGCGGGGCCGAAGGCCGAGCTGCGAGAAAATTGACCTACCATGCTTCTTCTTCTTCAAGCACCCCAGCATCTAAATAAACCGATATCCGTGTAGGGCCCAAGGCACGACGGGCGAGTCCACAACTCCACACGGTCCTCACAACCGTCTCTCTTAACTATTATCGAAATCGAATAATCGAACCAGAGGGCCCAACGGTTTGCATCAAACTCCACCGAGGATTGAAAGCCGAGCTCCGCGTAGGGCCAGCGGCCAAAAGCGGCAGCCAGAGGGGCGCCAGCTTGCAAGGCCGAAGGACGAGCTGCCAAAGCCCAGCACTACCACGCCAGCCGACGGAATAGTGTAACGTTAAAATGGATCCGACGATCGTTTTGACAACCTGCGAAGGCCGTAGGGCGGAAGGCCTGAATCGTCCCTCAGAGACCGCTGGCTTGCAAGGCCCGGACCACTGGAGCCAGAGTCCAGAGAGAAGACTTTCACTTAGATGGCCCAAGTGTCACTTGGAAGAAATTTAAAGCAAGGTCGAAAAAGGAGCTGCAAGAAAATTGAGCTACCAAACTTCTAAATAAGCCCAGCTCCACATAGGGTCGAAGGCCTGGAGCGTCACTATTGGGGTGCTTCAAACGCGAGCCCGGTGGGTCGGAGGCCCGACGAGTCAGCCCGAGCGGTACAACCGCCCTTCTTAACTGCCTTAACAATCGAAGCTAGTGCCCAGCTCTACCACACTACGTGATGAAATAGTGTAACATGAAAACGAATCGGAGATCCGCAGACCCAACGATCGTTTCCACAACCTGCGAAGGCTGCAGACCGTGCTCCGCGTAGGGCCGAAGGCACGAAGTGTCCCACAAAGGGGCGCCGGCTTGCAAGGCCGAAGGCCAAGCTACCAGAGCCCAGCGCTCCTTCGCAATACGATGGAAAAGTGTATTATTAAAACAAATCTCAGCCGCCCTACGCGATCCACTCTCGCCGTCACTCTATCAGCTGGAGGGCCGCAGGCCCGACGGCTCGGCCTACGCGAACCACTTACGCTGTTACTCTATCAGCTGGAGGGCCGCAGGCCCGACGGCTCGCCCTACGCGATCCACTCACGCTGTCACTCTATCAGTTGGAGGGCCGCAGGCCCGACGGCTCGCCCTACGCGATCCACTCATGCTGTCTTTCTATCAGATGGAGGGCCACAGGCCCGACGGCTCGCCCTACGCGATCCACTCACGCTGTCACTCTATCAGCTGGAGGGCCGCAGGCTCGACGGCTCGCCCTACGCAATCCACTCACTCGGTCACTCTACCAGCTGGAGGGCCGCAAGCCCGACGGCTCGCCCTGCGTGATCTACTCACGCTGTCACTCTATCAACAGGCACAGGGCCGGTCCTAATATGTGTACCTACGTAGTTTGGGAGATACGAGACTTTAATGTGGACCGGCGTTTTTCATCCAAAATAAGTTTTTCATACAACTTTTGTTAAGACATTTCCATTTAAAATTGTATGCGCATGCTACAACACGTATAGCTATTTTGTTTGGCCACAATGCTATTGTGATTGTATTTTTAAGGGACATTCCTCTGATATGCGAATCATATCTCGAAATCCCCAATATTTGTGAGTACGTTATTTTTTTGATATTGTATTCTGACCATTCTCCGCAACGCTGACCCAATACTTGTTGGGAACTTCTCATATATCCTTGAATTTCTTGGCAGATGTATGCAGCCCTCACGATGTTTTCCTACACCGTAAAGCACTTTGTGTACAGTACAGGACCAAATTTCAGGTTCACACCACGATTTTGATACGAAATCGACTCTTTGGTTCATCATTATTATTCCAGCACTTAAGTCGACACTTGTTTAAAGTAATATGTGACTGATTATTGAGCTATTTCTTTTTAATTGACCGTTACTTTCGAACAGTTCGGACAACTGAGGCAGCTGTGGCAGCTTTTGGCAGTCATGTCATCATGAAAATTCGTTTGCCTATGAATTATTATCGGATCCAATGTATAAAATTGTTCAGTTTCTATGGGAAATTAATATTAAATAGATCTTGAAATTTTGCTGTGAACACTGAAAAAAAAATCCCCTGAAAGTGTATTTTGGATCGAAATCATGGAGTGAACTTAAACTTTTGACCGGTATCTACCTACTGTATATCAAATGATATATCGTACATAAGTTATTTGAAAAACTCATCGGTACGAGCCGGGGATTGAACCCACGACCGCTGCGTAGCAGCCGTGCATTTTACCCCTTGACCACAAGCGCGTATGTGCAATGTATCTGTTTCATACACACTTAGCGGTCAAGAAGATGTGTCGTGTCAACTGTGACAGTCATGTCACGTCTTAGGCTTCGAAGAAAAACTTCAATAGTGCGATGTAGAACATTTCGAGTTTTCTCTTCAAACATATATTTAAACATATAACTTGTACATATATTTATAATCTGCATATAAAATGCTTTAATTTGATACCCAAATCATAGCATTTGGATGACATATTATTCTTGGCGCTTTAATTGTATTTTAATGAATCTGGCTTTTCTAAAATAAGTAATAAACATATAAGTTAAATACATATTCGTAATCGCAGTTCAAAGCTCTTCATTTTGATACCAAACTCGATAGGTTTTTTCAAAATTGATTTTTTTTGGTCAGACATTATTGAATTTATAGGCCGCCATATTGTTTTTTACGTGACGTCACATATCCTATGTTACCCCGCGACGTCACGAGGATTCTAATGATACCTTACACCATTAAAAAACGGTTAAGTAGTCGCGAAGATCTGCGCGTTTAAAGAAAATATGAAACATACATAGGGACTGAACACATATACTCTCCTTTTGGCAGTCGTGTAAAAAGTTGCCGCCATCTTTGATTTTAGAATGGACCCGAAAATCGGCTTCCACGGATGCGAATTAGTCGGAAACGAGTATAATGATGAACATTGCTAAAAAAGTTGCCGCCATCTTGGATCTTAGAATGGACCTGAAAATCGGATTCCACGTATGCGAATTAGTCGAAAACGAGTATAATGATGAAAATTGCTAAAAAAAAGTTGCCGCCATCTTGGATCTTAGAATGGACCCGAAAATCGGATTTCACGTAGGTAAGCGAATTAGGCAGAAACGAGTATAATGATGAAAATTGCTAAAAAAAGTTGCCGCCATCTTGGATCTTAGAATGGACCCGAAAATCGGCTTCCACGGATGCGAATTAGTCAGAAACGAGTAAAATGATGAAAATTGGAAAAAAAGTTGCCGCCATCTTTGATTTTAGAATGGACCCGAAAATCGGATTCCACGGATGCGAATTAGTCGGAAACGAGTATAATGATGAAAATTGCTAAAAAAAGTTGCCGCCATCTTGGATTTTAGAATGGACCCGAAAATCGGCTTCCACGGATGCGAATTAGTCGGAAACGAGTATAATGATGAAAATTGCTAAAAAAGTTGCTGCCATCTTGGATCTTAGAATGGACCTGAAAATCGGATTCCACGTATGCGAATTAGTCGAAAACGAGTATAATGATGAAAATTGCTAAAAAAAGTTGCCGCCATCTTGGATCTTAGAATGGACCCGAAAATCGGATTTCACGTAGGTTAGCGAATTAGGCAGAAACGAGTATAATGATGAAAATTGCTAAAAAAAGTTGCCGCCATCTTGGATCTTATAATGGACCCGAAAATCGGATTTCACGTAGGTAAGCGAATTAGGCAGAAACGAGTATAATGATGAAAATTGCTAAAAAAAGTTGCCGCCATCTTGGATCTTAGAATGGACCCGAAAATCGGATTCCACGGATGCGAATTAGTCGGAAACGAGTATAATGATGAAAATTGCTAAAAAAAGTTGCCGCCATCTTGGATCTTAGAATGGACCCGAAAATCGGCTTCCACGGATGCGAATTAGTCGGAAACGAGTATAATGATGAAAATTGCTAAAAAAGTTGCCGCCATCTTGGATCTTATAATGGACCCGAAAATCGGATTCCACGTAAGCGAATTAGTCGGAAACGAGTATAATGATGAAAATTGCTAAAAAAAAGTTGCCGCCATCTTGGATCTTAGAATGGACCCGAAAATCGGATTCTACGGATGCGAATTAGTCGGAAACGAGTATAATGATGAAAATTGCTAAAAAAAGTTGCCGCCATCTTGGATCTTAGAATGGACCCGAAAATCGGATTCCACGTAAGCGAATTAGTCGGAAACGAGTATAATGATGAAAATTGCTAAAAAAAGTTGCCGCCATCTTGGATCTTAGAATGGACCCGAAAATCGGCTTCCACGGATGCGAATTAGTCAGAAACGAGTACAATGATGAAAATTGGAAAAAAAGTTGCCGCCATCTTTGATTTTAGAATGGACCCGAAAATCGGATTTCACGGATGCGAATTAGTCAGAAACGAGTATAATGATGACAATTGGAAAAAAAGTTGCCGCCATCTTTGATTTTAGAATGGACCCGAAAATCGGCTTCCACGGATGCGAATTAGTCGGAAACGAGTATAATGATGAAAATTGCTAAAAAAGTTGCTGCCATCTTGGATCTTAGAATGGACCTGAAAATCGGATTCCACGTATGCGAATTAGTCGAAAACGAGTATAATGATGAAAATTGCTAAAAAAAGTTGCCGCCATCTTGGATCTTAGAATGGACCCGAAAATCGGATTTCACGTAGGTAAGCGAATTAGGCAGAAACGAGTATAATGATGAAAATTGCTAAAAAAAGTTGCCGCCATCTTGGATCTTATAATGGACCCGAAAATCGGATTTCACGTAGGTAAGCGAATTAGGCAGAAACGAGTATAATGATGAAAATTGCTAAAAAAAGTTGCCGCCATCTTGGATCTTAGAATGGACCCGAAAATCGGATTCCACGGATGCGAATTAGTCGGAAACGAGTATAATGATGAAAATTGCTAAAAAAAAGTTGCCGCCATCTTGGATCTTAGAATGGACCCGAAAATCGGCTTCCACGGATGCGAATTAGTCGGAAACGAGTATAATGATGAAAATTGCTAAAAAAGTTGCCGCCATCTTGGATCTTATAATGGACCCGAAAATCGGATTCCACGTAAGCGAATTAGTCGGAAACGAGTATAATGATGAAAATTGCTAAAAAAGTTG
>JALPQI010012222.1:0-30259 GCA_025490895.1 Thaumatotibia leucotreta
GAATGCGTCACTAGAGGCAGTCTCAAGTTAATCTTAGGCTGCGCATACGGCTGCGGTGACGTCACCGACATGTATCTATGCGACACTGTGGCATTCTCCAGCTACATTATATCTCAGGGTTTGTATGGAATATCAGATTATTTTCTCGGATCGGATGTCGGTTCCAAAGTGAAAGTTATTCAATATGACCTTTGAATCAAACCTCTAAAATTTTGACGGTGAATAAAAATCACCTGTATAGGCTGTATAATATAAGACATCCCGTCTAGATTGTTATCCTCACTATCCTAACTAGACCTTAATATCCCAATAAGTGTGAGCCGCATATTCACTCTAATCTAATGGACATGAATTGCTCGGCAGTTATAAATAATAAATAACTTGGGACATCTTACACAAATCGACCTAGTCTCACGGTAAGCTCAATTAAGGCTTGTGATGTGGGTACCAGGTGACGATATATATAATAAATAGATACATATAGATACTGAAATACAACCATGACCAAGGAACAAATATTTGTGATAAATAAATACACAAAGAAGGCATCGCCGGGATTCGAACCCGGAACCTCCAGCTTCGTAGGCAGGGTTACGGAGGCTGAGTTATATGCATTCTGAATTGCCCAAGAGACTGTATGTGACCGTGGTGTCTCAAAAAATCGTAAATGACTATACAACACATTGCACAATAACTCATCATTAGTATTTGTAGAGTTTGAGCTCTCTGAAACAAATTAAGATTTGCCTAAAATAGCTAGTTGACTGGGATGGTGGTGGGACTTGCCCTTTAAATACCTATCAAAATGAGTAGGTTTTCTATACACAGTGCGACTTATGGTGTTATCAGGATTTTTTATGACCAAAACATTTAAGAAGGAAAGAGAACAGTCCTTTTCTAACTGTGAGAAAGTTGAAACACTACTTTTAGGGAGAATAGTAAAGGTGCATTTAGACCAAACGAGCGAATGCTCGTTTTATCCCCCACTCTACGAAATTCTTTCGTTACACAAAACGTGATTCGTCGAAATTCGTTGATTTCGTATAATAGGGGGGATAGAATGGGCGAATGCTCGTTTGGTCTAATGCCCCTTTAGTTTGATGTTCAAGTTTACAGATGGAGCCTCGATAAAGTCCCCGTAGACGCACCATTATAAATTACCTCTCACTGCGCTTTGATGTTTAGAACAACCATTTGTGTGCCTGCAATCGCGAACTTCGAAATTTATAAATTCGAGGATTTGTGAGGAGGTGAGGAGTGACAAAGACAAATCCTCAAAATTTGCGATTTTGAAGTTCACGGTAGGGTTGCGGCAACGGAATATATAGGGTGGGCAAGTAAGTAACAATGCGAGCTGATGTTGAACGTCGAATGCATCTACTACTACCTAGTCGTACCTAACTTGATTCTCTTAATAAACTTGGACGTATTGATTCCATATGAAATCCTTTTTACCAGGTAAGGAGTGTTAGATTATATAAATTTAATTTATATAATCATCATATTTAAACTATATAAATTTGACGATGTATGCAATATTTATTTTACTCCTCGCATCCAGCCTGTCAACCTGTTACTTGAGTTCGAAAACCGCCATTAAAAAAAAGTTGTGATTGGTCCATCAAATTTTTGATTGGCTATATTCTGTAAACATTTGTCAAAGATGTTGCGCCGAAATATGCGCGGTGTTAAGAAAAACGCTATGTCCTGCCCATCTAGGCACAATTGAACAATTGTGATTGGGGGCATTTTTGAGCTGGCGTTAGACGTCCATGTTATATATGGTCGCAGTCTCCTTGTTTATTTTTGTACCAACAATTTCATAGTGCTAAAGTCTGTCGCGCTGTGTGGCCTGTAATTGGAGCATGCCAGCTATCCATGTAATGCGGACCGTTACGCGGGCCGAGCGTGAAGATCTCGCGTACGAGCTTGATTGGATTTTGTTTTGGAGATCGTGCGCACGATCATTTTGTATTTAAATGACAAGCCTATAAAATTTTACACTGTTAGCGGCGAGATATAGCAACCAAGTCCGCATCTTCGCCTGGGCTACTTACCCTAGCTTAATGTTTAAGATAAAGCGCATGGATTTTTACAAAATAGTGAGCCTGTGAAACGTGTGTAAAGTCAGCCCTAAAATAAGACAAGATTTTTTTTTACAGTTGGCAATGAAGTCGAATGAATTTCGATTCCGTCTTCATCTAGCCTTATTATTTCAATAATTTTGGACGTATTGATTTTAGAACGTAAGTATTGAAAAATCCTTTTCGCGAGCTGGTAAAGAGTAATTATATGACAATACAATGTACCTATACCCTATTCAATAGATTTTACTCCTCAATTCCTCATATCCAGCCGAGTATAAAATGGTGAACCTACTTGAGTTCGAAATGGTCAGGTAGCCAAAAAATACACGTTAAATGATATACTGCTAAAAAGTGGATGATGGCAATTACTTTAATATTTAAACTATGTGTACATGTATATATATATATACAGGGTTATTTTTTCACCGGTACAATAAATTTTCCCACGTATTTGGTATCGATAATAGATTACATTTATCAAATAAAATTGACATATTTTTTTTCATTTATTATTAATTTATCCTTCATGCAAATGTAAAATGATGGGCTTACTAAAGACAAGACGTCAACGGGGTGCGGGACGCAGAGGGCGGCGGAAAGGGGTGAGCGACCTGCTGGTCGGCGCACGAGTTGGCAACATAGCAGTTATCTTAATCTCGGTGACTAGGTCAGGGTCAGTCCCGCGCTTGACATAGGTATGTGCACGCGTGCCGCATCGTACTACCTTCAGTCGGAAATTGCTCGTACGAAATCGTTCGTACCTAGTTATTTTCTCATTGGGGAAAATGTGCCCCGCCTGGAAAATGCCAGTGTTATAGCCATGGCCAGCCAGGTCAACAGATTTGACCCCGTGTGACTGTTTTTGTGAGGTGTAGTGAAACGGCGGGTAGGCCCAAAATTTAAAAGACTTAAAAAATCTAATAATAAGTGCATTTGATGAACTTAAAAGTGAGAACTACAGACTTGTGTTGGGAAATATCGAAGGAAACATTCAAAAACGGGCAAGAGTGTGTTTAGATAACCACAGCCAACATTTTGAGCACTTGCTTAAGTATGTGAATTAATAAATTAGTACGAGAAATGGACTCCATTACTTAGGTATGTTTTTAGGGTTCCGTAGCCAAAATGGCAAAAACGGAACCCTTATAGATTCGTCATGTCCGTCTGTCCGTCTGTCCGTCTGTCACAGCCAATTTACTCGGAAACTATAAATGCTACAGTAACGAAATTTGGTAAGGATATGTGTTGTATGAACCGCTACAGGAATGTGATACTAAATTGTAAAAAAACCATTGGGGTGGGGGCCCTCCATACATGTAACTGAGGGATAGAATTTTTTTTTTAGTTGTTTACATAAGCGTGTTGGGTATTAATAGAAAGGTCTTTGAAAATGATATGAAGGTTTATACATCACATTTTTATTTAAGTAAATCGTTTTCGAGATATCAGGTCTCAAAGTCTGAAAAATGTGTCCCCCCCCCCTCTATTTTTTAAACTACGCGATATAAAATTGTGAAAAAAATATATGTTATGCACATTAATAAACTCTATCAACGATTTTTGGTTTGATAAAATTATCTCCTATAGTTTTTGAAGTAGGTTGATTTAACTGTATTTTTTTAATAATAAATTGATAATGGTACGGAACCCTTTGCGCGCGAGTCCGACTCGCACTTGGCCGGTTTTTTATTTTGATTCCAATCATTGTGCATAAAGGTGATTTCAAATTTTTAAATACGCCTTAATGAAGAAAGTTTCTGTCCTACTTTGTAATTTTATCACGTTTCCCAGACATAATTTAAAACATTCGACAAACTTCACACACAGAAAAATTCTTTGTTTTTACGGTCCTAAGCCCGTGCTGTCTTGTAGTGTACTTGTAGTGCAAGTATGAAGGAAGATTTGGGATCAAGTAAGATTGTTTTGCCAAGTCATAATCATAAGTTGATACCCAGTGGGGTTTTTCCAACCCGTCATGCCACGTGCGATGACGTTGTAAACAAACAGTTGCCAGTTCGTGTGTTTTGCTAGTTATGTACATTGATAATGCGTAATGCGTCCAATTTTCTTATTAGGTTTGCGGATAAGTTCAAACATCAGTATTGTAGTTTTTTTGTTCTAAAGGGGTAGTAACAAAAAATGTTAGTATTCTGTAACTTGGACTACTATTACGTATGTTGATTTATTGTACTGGTGAAAAAATAACCCCGTATATGTACATATATATATATAGTATCACCACAAAACAGCCAAATATTTTTAAAGATATAATTTTATGTATATCATTATAATGCATAGGAAAATATTTGAAAGTTCAATTTTCATTGAATATATTATTAGGAAAGGGTCCCGGTTCTGAATTTGTATGGCAAGAACCGGGAATACGGGAGTACTGTATTTGTATAGAAAGAACCGGGAACCCACCCTATATATTATACAGTGTGTGCCCTACAACCGGGGTGAAAATTTAAACGGTGCATTAATAAGCTGATCAACAATCATTTCCACATATTGTAATTCAAAAAAAAAACTTTTTTTTGTAATTTTTTGTTCATGTATTTTTCATTATTATGGGTTCATTTACTTGAATTAAAAGTTATCAATACCTTATCATTTTTGAATCATTGAAAAATGTACAATTTTTTTTTTCAAACCGTGCAAATTAGTGTAAAAATAAAAACAAAATTATTGTTATGACTTCGTAGCTGGTATACTATCAAGATGTCTTGCGAGTCGTTGCGACTGACAAGCTACGACATCGGGATGCCAAGATCCAGTACTAAAGGTCCATAGCTTTGAATGACAATATCTCCGAACTTAACCACTTTGAAACACCGGGACCTTTACAGGATTATTGCCGATAGTCTAAGGAGTCACTCATTTCATTTTTCTCCCGTGTTAAAGGCCACACGCTGTATAGATACTCGTATATTTCTTGCAATAGGTAGCTACTTAAAGTAAGTCAATACGCATTGAATAAATCCAATACATTTTTCGTACTTACGGTCTATATTAAAATGTCGGCATAAAATCTTCACATCTATATGGAGATTCGTTCTATTTCGAACATCAAATCATTTCTATACAAGTCACGTCGAATCGCCTCGCTGAGACAAGTGCCTGCATACTCGGTAAAAGAGAATTAATGACACTTCATTCAAATAAAATCAAATATTATTGCCAATATCTTGGCGAAAAATGCAATGAAGGAGTACATACGTTTTCATTTATTTATGTGCATTTAATTACCTACTAAGTATGTGTTCACTCTGATTATTTAACATGTTTGCATTTAGATTCTTAGGTGTAAGTAAGATGCAAATTCAAATTTATTTATTGGTAAAAATGTGATATCAATTTTACACGTCAAAAACAATTTGGTTTGGTAGTAGGTATATACATATAATCAAAAGTTTTAGTGCATTAGTTACCCTGCCTGTTTACCTGTTTACTTTGGTAAACAGTGGTTTGGTTTGGTTTGTGTGCCTGTTTACTTTGGTAATGATAGAAATTCTAATGGAACTATTGATATACTTTTCAAATTTTTCTGATACCTGCACTAAAACATTTTATCAGTTAGTGTTGTTTCACGCACTAGTGCGAGAAGTGGTTCATTTCTTGTCAGGTCGTCGTCAGACACTTCAGAGGGCCATCTGTACTGAAAAACGTCGTAGGTACGACACACGTGTGAAAAGAAAATTTGTAACTCGAGTCGATTTAACATTATCTTTTTTAACTTATATCGCCACTTGTCTCGAACTTCATGTTTTTCGCACTTGTAACGTAAAATGTATACTCGTTTAATATTCAGAACACAAGACTCTCTTACATTGTTGTGCTCAACATAATATTAAGATTAACCCTTAATTCCATAACGTCCAAAATTTTAATGCTGGATCCATATCCAGCATTTAAATTTTGTTCTACTTTTTGTATTTTTTACCCGAATTATTAAGACTATTGAGTGCCAAGGAGGCTAGATCACACGACCCTTGTTTCTGTCGAATTAAGGGTTAATAAGACATAATAGTCCTCCTACCATATTGTACGATCCTGCTGTACCTATTTCGCGTTCCGTAAAGGTACTTTTATAAATTAAACTTTAACAAAGTCTATCGAATCGTATCGCGGACAAGAAACTTACTTGTATTTACATATAAGACGACTTACACGTTTTTGTTATTTTTAGCGTAGGCGTAGTGTATCTTATAAACATATTTAATGAGCAAAGCTTCTCGTCATCCACAATTCATTAGATGTAGGTAGGTGAGTGAGTACACCCGTGGCCACAAATGTGAGCGTTATAATAAAAACATCCCACTTTGTCGCTTGCTATAAGGGCGATTCCTTCCTTGTGACAAGCGACAAAAAAGGGACGCTTTCACTAAAATGCTAACAAATATTCAGTTACCTACTTTTCCTTGGTATTATATACTATATCAGAGAGGCCACAGGGTGCTAATAACTGTTTCAAGATTCTGAACACTCTTCTATTGCCAAGGCGAAAAATGTAAAGGTGTTTGACCGAAGTCACCGATGCGAAACAAACGTCTCCGTTTCAGCTTCGCCAAAGATTGTTTTTATATCTTCCGTAGTGCCATGTCTCTGTTCCCCTAAATACTTATACATGTTTTTGAAACTTTGACTTACCTATGCATACTGCATAGCTCTGCGACCATATATAACATGGACATCTAACGCCAGCTCAAAAATGCCCCCAAAACCAATTGTTCAATTGTGCCAAGATGGGCAGGACATAGCGCTTTTCGTGACACCGCGCATATTTCGGCGCAACATCTTTGACAAATGTATATTGAATATCACCATTCAAAACTTTGACAGACCAATCACAATTATTTTTAAATGGCGGTTTAAGTTTTTATAGGTTGACATTCAAATTCTTTGGAGTGATGCATTGAACGGGGGGTGACACTTGTCAACTAAAATTCAGGACCGTTTTTGAAAGGCAATTTAGTGCGGAGTGCGGCTTCCGTGTTTTATTTGTTCGTAGGCATAGCTCTAAAAAGTATATCTATGTTTGCTATCTTCACATACAATAAACAGTCCTACTTGTCAGTCGCTAATTAGATTTTTGAATTACAAATCTTACAAGTCGAGAATGTTGCATAAAGCTTGTGATGGCCGATGATGTGGAGTCATCAACTCATAAGGTATAAAGTATGCCACTAGTACAGTTTACATACTTATATGAAAGGCATAAAATTATTATATTATAGATATGTGACTCCTTTCCAGATGCTGCACTTTAAAAATGACTTCTTTCACGAATTATGATAAATATATTTAAAAAAAACATGCTTTAATATGTGTTTCCAATTATTTATTTAGCTTACTATAAAAAGGACTTTTTGTTTGACATCACCAGCAAAACATCATCAGAATTAAAACGCAAAAAAAGTTTAACTCTTTATAGAGATGGGTCTCAAAAGCGACCACTCTATAGCACCATCATTTGTATTTTTTTTCTTGTATAAGGTAAGGTGGGGTAAGATGAAAAGGGTTTTTTAAAAGGGGTAAGACAAAAAATCGTTCTTCTGGCACAGTATTAACGACGACTTTCTGTCTTACCCCCTCAAAAAAACCTTTTCATCTTACCCCACCTTACCTTACCTATCAATCTTTCGTACTACATATATAATGGCGTTGAACCCAGGTTTTTTTTTGAGTCTTACCCGGTAAAGGGTTAAACTGCCACAGCTGACGGGGCTAGTAGGATTATGGTGTATGCACATGTATGTAAATCCCAGTTAGGTTAGCAGTTAGCAAATATCTTAGCGGCCTAGTGCACATAATGCAGAATATAGCACACCCGTCACTGCGCCAAACGAGTTCCGTGGTGAAAGTCGGGGATAGCTTTCGAAAACTAAGGCTTGCTTCTGTACTAAGAAGATATTAAACAGTCATACTTCGGAATACTTTAGGTCTCAATGGGCGTCAATTCTGTTTAGATGAGATGATGATGAAACAAACCCAAAAGGTTCTTCTGTTAATTAAATACAGAGTGCTCGCAAGCATTGCGAGAGATTATAATGGTGTATTCCTAACCACATTTCGAGTTCTTTAATGTTATATGAAATTGCTTGGATTCGACGTAGTGTCAGAAACTTTTTCAAAATAAGTTTTAAAACTCATTTTTGATTACAATTTACAATGCTACCATAATGTGTTTTGTGTCTAATCTTACCACACTTTATGCCTGCCAATAAAAAAATGACAATACACTTAACAAGACAACCTTTTTTTTTATGCTATAGGTGGCAAACGAACAGACGAATCGCCTGATGGAAAGCGATTAACGTCGCCCATGGACACCCGCAACACCAGAGGCGTCGCAAATGCGTTGCCGGCCTTTAAGGTGGGAGTACGCTCTTTTCTTGAAGGTTTGAAGCATAGAGTATATTGAATAGTAGTGTATAGAGTTATCAGTCAAGGTTTTTGCTTGCAGCGCCATCTATTGATGATTCCCGGCAACTTTTCTCATATATATATATATATATATATATATATATATATATATATATCCATATATATGTATAGGTATATATATAGCTTTGTAGATTGGTAACCTTTGAAATAATGGACAAACAAAACCAGATCACATCAAGTGTGAACTTGCCACGCATTTCTCATTTGGAATCAGCTGAAGAAGTTCACACATTATGTGACCTAGTTCTGTTCGCCCGAACTAGGATCGAGAAACAATAAAACAAAAAAAAAATGTCACTTTCAAGTTTTATTTTTACACTAGCCTTATCCATAAAGTTTTTAGGTACTAACTTATTAAGCATCTGTATATTATTTGCTATCAGTTTGATTGAAGTTGAATTAAAAAAATAAGTAAAAAAAGTTTTAAGTTAAACGGTTTTTATTGCACCAAAAACTAGAAAATAAAAATTAGTTATAACTAACCGTAGATGCTACTTTCTGTAGATTACTCACGTGAAACTATTATCACTGTAGTCTTCCTAAGTCGGGTGCTGAAAGCCACGTTTAGCCTCTATGTCAGTGGATTAAGCGTTACCTAAAGGGAAACTTTTACCAAACTGAAATAAAAACGTGGGGCGTACGCAATTGTGATTAAGTCACTATAGTTATTTAGGAACACACATAGAAATCAAGGCAGCAATAGTGTTTTAAGTTTTGTTCTGGCCTTGATAAAAGCTATTTACCTCTGTAGAAGTGATTGAACAGATAAATATCTTGGGACATCTAATATCTATTTGAACTTGTATGTTTCTTAATAATAACGCCCCACGTTTTTATTTTAGTTTGGTAAAAGTTTCCGATTAGGTAACGCTTAATCCACTGACATAGAGGCTAAACGTGGCTTTCAGCACCCGAGTTAGGAAGACTACAGTGATAATAGTTTCACGTGAGTAATCTACAGAAAGTAGTATCTACGGTTAGTTATAACTAATTTTTATTTTCTAGTTTTTGGTGCAATAAAAACCGTTTAACTTAAAACTTTTTTTACTTATTTTATTTTCAAGTTTTTAGTGCAATTGTTAAGTTAATTTCCGATAATATACCTACTTATTCTAGATCAAAGATGTTGTTTGTAATATTTAATACAATTATGCATGCTAAGTAGCGTTTATACTCTACTTAGAATGCATCATCACGAAATCACGACACAAATGTAAACGTAATGGACATTATTTTATGTGTAATGGGAGGCGAATCCCTGCTGAATAGATATTTTTAGAAATCCGACACTAAAAAAAATGTTATTAAATATCTCGATCGACAAATGACAACCAAAGGCTGGGCGTGGTTAATGTAAGCTTGAATGCCCGAAGTGTCTCAAATGAACGTGTTATTCATACAATAAGTACCTTAGATAACAGAGATCTGACAATAAGGAATATATCAATCAATTTGGTTTACTGAGAAAATCAAGTTAAAATTTTTATATTGTACACATTGTACAAGTCGAATTTCGAGACTATAAAATATAAACTCACTATCTCAGTCGACCTATCGGAGGACCGCAGGTCTGACGGAAAGTCGGACGCGAACCGAGGGCCATAAGGGTCAATCCATGCAATATATCAACCGGAGGGCCATAGGCCCGACGGCACTATGGCACGCACTACGTGAATCCGAGAGACTCACACTCTCTTGTCTATTAACTGGAGGACCGCAGGTCCAAGTGCACGTCCTACGCAAATCACCTGCGCTGTCAGCCTATCTACCGGAGGGCCGCGAGCCCGACGGCATGCCCTACGCGAACCCGAGGGGTATACTCATACTCTCAGTCTCATCAACCGGATGACTGCAGGTACAACGGTATGCCCTACGCAAACCACTCACGCTGTCACTCTATCAGCTGGAGGGCCGCAGGCCCGACGGCACGCTCTACGCGAACCACTCACGCTGTGAGTCTATCAGCCGGAGAGCCGCAGGCCCGACGGCTCGCCCTACGCGATCCACTCACGCTGTCATTCTATCAGCAGGAGGGCCGCAGGCCCGACGGCCCGCCCTACGCGATTCACTCACGCTGTCACTCTATCAGCTGGAGGGCCGCAGGCCCTACGGCTCTCCCTACGCGATCCACTCACGCTGTCACTCTAACAGCTGGAGGGCCGCAGGCCCGACGGCCCGCCCTACGCGAACCACTCACGCTGTCACCCTATCAGCTGGAGGGCCGCAGACCCGACGGATCGCCCTACGCGATTCACTCTCGCTGTCACTCTATCAGCTGGAGGGCCGCAGGCCCGACGGCCCGCCCTACTCGAACCACTCACGCTGTCACTCTATCAGCTGAAGGGCCGCAGGCCCGACGGCTCTCTCCACGCGATCCACTCACGCTGTCACTGTATCAGCTGGAGGGCCGCAGGCCCGACGGCTTGCCCTACACGAATCACTCACGCTGTCACTCTATCAGCTGGAGGGCCGCAGGCCCGACGGCCCGCCCTATGCAAGCCACTTACGCTGTGAGTCTATCACACGGAGGGCCGCAGGCCTGACGGCTCGCCCTACGCGATTCACTCACGCTGTTACTCTATCAGCTGGAGGGCCGCAGGCCCGACGGCTCGCTCTACGCGAGCCACTTACGCTGTCACTCTATCAGCTGGAGGGCCGCAGGCCCGACAGCTCGCCCTACGCGATCCACTCACGCTGTCACCCTATGAGTCTATCAGCCGGAGGGCCGCAGCAATGACATACGGTACTAAACCGTGGTCGCTTACAATGGGCCTCATAAGAAGGCTCAAAGTCACCCAAAGGGCAATGGAGAGGCCTATGCTAAGAGTCTCTCTGCGAGATCGGATTAGAAATGAGACCATCCGCAGCAGAAACAAAGTTACCGATATAGCTCTTCGAATCGCTAAAGTGATGTGGGCGGGGCTCGTCGCGCGTGGAACCGATGGCCATTGGGGCGGTAAGGTCCTCGAGTGGCGGTCACGTACCGGAAGGCGCAGCATGGGTAGGCCCGCCACAAGGTGGACTCATGACCTGATGAAGGTCGCTGGATGCGGGTGGCACAGGGCCGGTCCTTGTGGCAATCTTTGGGGGAGGCCTACATTCACCAGTAAACGTCTTTCGGCTCATATGATGATGATGACGATAATTAAATCCGTATGTTTCTACCAAATATCTAAAGCAGTACTTCAAAATCTACATATAGCTAAACCTAGCGGTTGTGGCAGGCAGTAACACTGGAGTATCAGATTTGAAGAGTTGGACGTTAGTATTCTCGCATTCGCATGTTTCTACTTAATATCTAAAGAACTTCTTTAAAATCAAGATATCGATAAAAGATAAACCTTGCGGTTATTGTAGGCAGTACTGCAGCATCAGGAGTGAGGAGTTGGAAGTCAAGATCAGGCTGATAGTATTTGATTATGCCAAACATGCTATACTTTCATTTTCACGTGTCTAACACTCTCGGTTAAGGTAAGCAGTACGTCTGCAGCATCAGGCTTTAAGGATACAAGGATACAAATATTATAATATTGCATTGTCATGGGGACTTGATAAGAGTTCCAAATTTTATTGATTTAGGTGCAGTAGAAGTAGTCGAAAAATCGATCACAAGATTTGAAGCATCGACGACAGTTGATACGCGGTGAAGTTAATAAAAACCGTTTAAAAACAGTAGCCGCATTGCACAGTTTTCTAATGTCGGCGAACGGAGCTCGTGGGACATTTCCATCTTGAAACGGTTTTTGCGAATGGCTTCCAATTTGCATATATGCGTTTTGAGTAACATTAAAATGCTCACGCATTTTACCACAATTAGGCAAACAACACATTTAACCGCATCGCACCATTTTTACAAAAATCCAATCCATGTACAGTACATACATGGAAAAGCACAATTATAGGAGTCCAGAACAAGCACAGTCGTTGTATGAAATCACTAAAATAATATCGTTTCGATGCACTTCCAGTTCAAGCATCGAAGACAACCAAAGCCAAAATTTAATTATGGCCGACCTTGCAAAAACATTCCGTTCATTCAATATATTTTTTAAATGCATCTAAAATATTTGTAGCTAAAGAATTCAAATTGGACAAAAGTAAAAATACAAGTATAGCTAAATTAATATTACATTTCTCTATGTATGAAACAAAAATATTTTGAGAGCCAAGTAATGAAAAAAAACTAATACTTTGTCATTTCTTTCGTTTTGTTAACTGCGCGTAACGGAAAAGAAAATAGTGGCTGTACAGATAACACAAGATCTTGAAATTGATATCAACGCCCTCTAACGTTAATTTCCGGAAGCATATCCGATGACGTCATGAGTACATCAAATTCACTACTTCAACTAAGTGAAAACACCGTGGTTTGAAGGTCGAATCGGTCCGGAAACACCGCTTGTGACAATTCGTTCCAAAGTTTAGCTGTGCGAGGCAGGAAGTTACGAGAAAAGCGCACAGTCTTACCCCACCTTACCTTAATATCCTTTACTTTCCAACTCATGGTACCTAGTTACCTGGGCTACAGGTGGTATTAAACGTTGCTTACCTGTCACAAAATTTTGATTATTTGGATGTCTAGCATGCATAGTGAAAATCTCTCGCAATGCTCGCAAGTACCCTGTATAGGATAGGTGATCGTACTTCTACTAAATCTTGGTTTAAATGTATGTAAAAATAAACGTCCCGAATACTTACGATTTGTATTTTATGTTTAGTGACGAATACATTAGGAATGACAAATCGATTTCCAAATCAGTAACCACAACGCCATTCTTCGACTGAAAGCAAAGAAACGCATAATTTGAGATATCGTACCAAGCAGTGATTGATGTTATTGTTTTTTCTATATAATTTGTGAAACAAATCCTACGTTTGGCGAATCTTGTGATTTAAGGGCAGCGCCCAAGATCCCGTTTTTTCAATGTTCAATGTGTCCAGGCGTATGATGGTACCGTATTTAATCCTTTATCGTTGTTTTCGTCACGTTCTAATAAGTAGGCATGCTAGTGCAAAAGAGACGATAGCATGATAAGCGCCTGACCACATTAAGCCACCAGCTTTAATTTTTTTATTCATTGCGAACAACCTTGACAAAACAATTTCTTACCTATTTTAAAACACTCGTGTGCCTTCGTACACGTACGGAAATAGAATAACTTTGCAGTTAAGTAGTAAGAAAATGCCATACGTACTGCGAGCGTTTAAAGTTTCAGTCGAAGCACAATAATAGTGCAGCTTAC
Source organism: Thaumatotibia leucotreta (assembly GCA_025490895.1). Classification (NCBI taxonomy): domain Eukaryota; kingdom Metazoa; phylum Arthropoda; class Insecta; order Lepidoptera; family Tortricidae; genus Thaumatotibia; species Thaumatotibia leucotreta. The sequence continues at coordinate 13,778 of JALPQI010012222.1, forward strand.
TCGTACCTCTACGAAGGTGTAATCATGCGAAACTTTCTCGACCAGGCGCCATCAGACAGTTACATTTTACAATTTCGCTGTTTGCCTCTCTAACGCACGCACGTATTGGCTAGAAAGAGAGGCAAACAGCAAACTTGTAAATTGTAACTTCACAAAACGCGACCCAGATAATCGGAGTGGCCAGGCTGTTCACAAATTTCTGACCAGGATGCCTAGCCAAGTTGCCAATTGCTAACGCTTAGTAGCGGATCGTAGTTTGCCCTCTCTGTCACTCTTTCATATTAGTGCGACAATGACAGTTAGCTGCCTTTCGCTTACGATTGACGATTAAGCGTTAGCGATTGGTAACTTGTTTAAGCACGCTGGCCTCTTATTGTCATGGCGTTAGAGTAGATGTTCGGATTTGAACACCGTGTCCGCTCCGATATATCTGAATCTGATGGCGACACTGTACCTACAGAATAACTGTATAGTCTATTGTACCGTCGAGCAATTTTTTTTTATAAACATATTTGAAATTATTATACGTTCATATCTATTTATTTTGTATAGTATACATACATACTTACTATGCGCGTAGACCACATACCAACCCTATCGGCATACCTCCTTCCAAGTCTGATGGTGCTCCCCATAGATGGTTGGTCTGTGGTGCTCCCACATTCAATGTTATTATTGGTTATAAAATAAAGTCTTACAAGGATACTGCTATAGAATACTAGAATTTTCAAGAGGGAATAATGTTGTCGTATAACATTTTGTGACGCTAAATGTTGGAGCACCATTATAATATTCATATCTTTATTCCGTTGCCGTACTTTGCCAAACCAACATATCCTTCTGCTTTTTAAACATCTGGACTTCTGGAGTTGTAGACGCTCATAAACTATAAAATTACCATGAATTGCAAGTATATTTGGCCAAGACTTGTCGCTTTCGTGCATAGTCAGAGAAAATAATACTGCCTTTTTCTTATACGAATTTTTACACACCAAAAAAACGACGGATATACTTGGATTCTATTAACTAACAAACTGGTTTGACAGACTATGTTATGCATTATGCATGCTTATTTATCTTATCACCGTATCGCATGAGAAAAATATACATAAATTATTAAGGGTAGCGTGCGGCAAGGATATCTGTCGATGTGTTGCATTTTGCTCTGTTAGAAAGCGAAAGGTAAACCTTTGTTGGTGGACGCGATATAATGCGATATAATCGAGTAAAATCTAACGTATCCTTTACTTTCAAACTCACGGTATATAAAAAATATACATAAATTATTAGGGGTAGCGTGCGGCAAGGATATCTGTCGATGTGTTGCATTTTGCTCTGTTAGAAAGCGAAAGGTAAACCTTTGTTGGTGGACGCGATATAATGCGATATAATCGAGTAAAATCTAACGTATCCTTTACTTTCAAACTCACGGTACCTACGGCTACAGTGGTATTAAACGTTGCTTACGATATACAAGAATATCTACCGTTCGGTAAGTATCTATTAATCTTATCCGTTCAAAATAGCAGATTTAATAATGTACGGTACTCTAGTGTGCTCGATTTTGAATACAAAATCGGATGAAAGAAGCACATCGAGACTACAGGTGGATGTTTTTTAATTATTCTTTTTACAACTTTAGTATCACGAGAGTACATAAATAAACGAAGTTTATTTGCGTGACTTGAAGTGCGCAATGACTGGCGGCTGTAAACACATAAATTGGTCCAACGAACCAACGGATTAATTTAGCCAATAAGGTAAAAAGAGGTCAAGTGCAATGTGTCACTTGCGGTACTTTTAATGATCATCACTACCACTTAGTGACTTCATTTTCAGAGAAACTACTCGGGAGTAAAAAAACGTTGTCATGTACAAAATGGCATCGGTATTTATGAAATATTTCTAATACCATTCTTTTTTTTTCCACATCAAGTAACTGGTGAGTAATCTATCTAAAATCTGCATACATCTGCGAAGAAATTCAAGGGTGTATGTGAAGTCCCCAACAAGTACTGGGCCAGCGTTGGGACCACGCTAAATAGGCACGTTTGATGTAGAGTTGCGGAAAAAAATGGCCAGAATACAATACAATAAAACTGGTTGACTGTAGCTCACGTAAGTAATAACGCTTAAATTATTAATTTATAGGCATCATTATGCACCTACTTAATGTATAGGTATCCCCTCTAAAAAACTATAATAAACCTAGTTCACAACGTGCCGAAGAATTCTAATAGCCGCTGGCGACAAAGGTCAGGTTATTTTGTAAAGCCCAATAAAATGTGTCGTGACACGTGACGTCTGATCAGATATCAGCCAGACTGTTAAGGATACTTTCTGTCCGAACTCTATAGTATTCACAATAATCTTAACACGATCCAAGCAAGATTAAATTGTATGCCGAAGACGTAAGGAACTTGATACTTGGCATGACGTAACTCTAGAAATGTAGTCACCTACGCATGAGAGAAGTACTTACTCGAACCTATGCAAGAGCTTAGTTATTTCTGAAATCCGAAGGCGTATGTGTAGTAGACTGCAAGTAGTCGTAATTGTATTTCTATATATCTAGTAAGTAAAACGCAAGTTTAATGGTTATACGTTCGATTACTCTACACTGTCCCTGTACATAGTTTGCATGTTGTAATATACTTCGTATTCCTTGTTTTGTATCCGCTTGGACATTAAATGATGATGTTCAAGTTATTATTTTATTTGTCAGCGACATACGAAAGGTGAAGTCAGTATCAGCAGGGTGCCACTCATAATAAGCACTAGGATTTCGAAAACATAGGACGTTCGGTAAATAGGTAGCAACTGGCAACCGGTGAATTGAATTCGGTTTTGTAAAGTTGACAAAATAAACAGATCCGTTTAATCATTTCAAATTATCTGTTTTAGATGCTCGTAATTAAGATAACTTCCAGTTTAAGTTATCTTGGTTTTTGATATGTAGGTAATATCTACGAGTCGCAATTCTATTCGGAACTATTACAAATATTCAGACTACATAAAAATATCTTATTTCCTGTGCATCTGTGTATCTTAATTAAGTATTAATCGTTTTTCTGCACAGCCAATGTCGGCGTTCTGTAGTACGGTGCACTGTTTTGTTTGCGTGTGTTGGTGTTTTAATTTTCCTTTTTAATTATAAAGTGTATCGTATGTGCGCAAATAATAGCTAAAATGTTACTGTTACTGTTTATGTAAACCAATTACAATTCACTTTACATACATAATAGTTACACTTATACCTTAATTATGTATAAATTATTTAAGATGGCTTTTAAATTCATTACATTTATATCGAATTCCAATAATAAGTATACAAATCTAACCCCCTTATTCGTAAACGTTTGCTAACTTAACAAGCCGCTAATAATTGTTTGTCCCTTTTGCTCTTATGGACACATTGTTAAGACCGAAAGGGACAAACAATTATTAGCAGCTTCTTAAGTTAGCAAACGTTTATGAATAAGGGGGTAAGTATGTAAACATACATTATTTTCACTACCTATTTTTTTTTTTTGCAGTATTCCCGTAAAACTTCTTATGCGATACATGCTTGATACATGTTAGAACAATTGGGCAGGAAATTAAAGGTTTAGAGTTTGGACTGTTTGTCTTTCATCCTTTACATGTAGAAAGGAAAGTTATATTAAGAAGGTATACCAATTTAAAAGCAACGGTGACTCTCCTGATCTAAGTAGTACCAACTAACTTATTCTCTGTTTTCATCAGGTTCAGTTCTCTAACACGTTATCGAGTCGAGAGTGCAGAAGCAAAACAAAAGATGTTAAATACATGTCAAATACGGGGTTCCTTTTATTCCCTTCGAACTCGAGCTCTAAGCAAGTTGCAGTTCAAAATAGCAGCTTTCTGTAAATAACACTGAAAATACACTTAGGCGGTAAACAAAGTGTCAATTCGTGGTAGTCGTGGTAGAGTTTGCATCTGACAAGTTGCCCATGATCTACTTTCTGTCCATCTCGTTTGGACAAATGCTGTGTGAGCATGATGAATAGAAAGTAAATTATGCTATCAGCTGCGACAAATTCACGTCACCAACACATGGTGCTAGCTGTTATTTGTTTATTTTTCATAAATATAGCATATTTTTCGAATAATTTTTTATTTATGCACATACCGTTGTCACACTTTGTTTTTGTATTTAATGTGGATTATGAATGATCAGTAGGCGTTGGCTTTTAGTTATACCTATACTTCTCAAAAGAAAATAAGGGCCATCAGCGCATCATGCGACTGCTACTTTATATTAAATTTATGATGCGTATCTAAGTAGTTGATGTTTAATTTTTTATTAGTTCATTGTTACAGCAATGAACTGGAAGTGTAAAAATAATGCTATTATTTATTGTAATACATAAAATATAAGTACGTATTTTTTTTGAATTTCAGTCAGAAAACTCAGTGGCCCTTATTTTCTTTTGAGGAGTAAATACTTATGCTTTGTTGCCTTAAGTATATCCAGGACAGGTAGGGGCTATGTATTTGCAGCGATTTTAGTGGTGATTATTGTTAGTTTTAATTTATATTTGATGATTTTGAAAATACTCAAATATTGGTCTCAATTGCCTCCAGGTAGGTATTTAGGAAACTATTTATAAATCTGTGTATGCTGACAAATAGAGGAAAAAACATATGTGCCCTTTGTACCGCAATCAGTCGCGTAAAAAATAAATGTCTGAATCAATATGGCGTTCAGATGTAACCTCTACAGAATTGTTAGTTTCTTTGTTTATTTTCCTGTTGTTAACACCTCCATATGCATTTGAAGAGGTTATTGTTAACCGAGTTCATCCTAATTTGTGACTCATCCGCTGTTTCACAGAGAGCCTGCGCAATGGTAGTTTAGTTAAACAAAAAGTTTTTCGCGAGCGAATTTGTTTCGAAGGGTTCTTTATGCTTTTTCAAACTTTTGTAAGTTGAAAAGACCCAGCAAGCAACCTTAGGCTACAGTACCTATTGCCGCTATCGACAAACAAAATAAATACTTAAACCACCCATACATATAGAAAAAAAAAACGTTCTGACTCGTGCTATAACAATAACAAATATCCTGGAATGCGTTTTATAAATGATTGAAACAGTCATACCTATATGTACTTAATTATTAAAAATAGATAATATTGCTAATGGTAATAATAACAAGTATGTAGGTATTATAGACGGCATGACTACACTAGCACTAAAGTGATGAGGACTTATTCACTAATAACTAATATAACTATAATATTTAGGTATGTTTAGTCTTCTTTGTAAGTACATATTTCAATCATTACTTTTTAGTAAACTGACTACTTTATGGATTAAAAAGTAATAGTAAGTTAGTATTAGCAATTTAGGTATCATCATGGTTATTTACTTGGAAAAGGTGTCTTAGGTTATCTAATTTCCCATAATGACGACATTTTGTCTTCTATTATGTTAAGTGCGGTAGTAATTAAGGCCATGTATCCTTACTTGTCTTATCTAATAGTAAACAACATTCTACCCTCAAAGTGAACGGTGTCGATTCAACAATAAACAATTACCGTAAAAAGGGGTAAATAGGAATGACGGGGTAAATAGGAATGTAGAGTAACCTGGTCTGTTAGCCCAGGACAAACAGTCAAGTTTAGAATAACACATTAAAAAAAATTGCTGTTCTAAACTTGACTGTCTCTCCTGGGCTTACAGACCAGTTTACTCTACATTCCTATTTACCCCGTTTTACGGTATTTCTTCGAATAGCATTTCGAGACAGGCAGAGAAAAAAAAAGTACTTACTTGGAAGTTAGAAAGTTCTTTAAGTCCCATACTACATAAGATAATGATGACAATAAGGATTTAGGTAGGTACCTAACGTAATTAACCAGATTTTTTTTTCTTGTTCGTTAGGTACATATTTAAAATGAACCCTGGTTGGGGGTCGAATGGTTTTGTTTTAGCGGTGGCAGGACACATGCCAGCTCGCACAACGGACAGCTCGTGATTTCAAATATAGACAACGGGTGGATTTGAATTGGTTCTGAAAAATAACTCGGTATTTTCCCATATATTTACAAAAAACTCTGAATGGTTCAGATATTGCCTTCAATATTTTGTGTTATTCCTGAACCTTTGTCTATTATCTAGCCATGAAAATATACTGCACATCCGTGCTTTTACTGATATTATGCATTTTGACTGTTCTCGTCGCGTTTGCGTTCGCTTTGTAAATACAATACCTATTATTGTGGTGAACATTAAAAGTGGGTATTTATTACGCTACTTCCTAGCTACTTCTTTTGAAAAGCGTAGCTATTTTTGAGGTGCCATACTCGTACATGCCAGGAGACATGTGCCTAGCTGTGGGAAGTATGCTAAAATATTATTATATTAGTTACTTTTATATTATATATAGATTATAAACATTTTAAATATGCACACACTGGTGCGGGTTACACTGCAACTAATTGGACAAGCAGGGACTTCACAGCACTTTCTGTTCTCTAATTTCAGTCCGTAGCCTATTATAATTATTATATTATTTATCTCGACACACACACAATGAACCCCAAAATTGGTGACGAAATCCTCCGAAGCCTTATTGACATCATCCTGGGTTTATTGCCAATTTTATAATTTCCCGGTAGGTATCTACAGAAAAAATATTATTATACAAGCAATTAGGGAACACGAACGTGGGTTCTTCATTCTGTTCTCAGGTTATTATAACATTTATAACTATCCTAGTGGCGGCCAGACAACAAGGCAAATCGATCAATAAAGTTTTGATAAATATGCATTTACATATCAAATATCAATTTGCCCCAATTGGGTGTAAATTGGAACATAACCTAAATTTAATTTTCTTCACATTATCAGCCTCTCTCAGCCCACAGCTGGATGTAGGCCTCTCCTAATAATTATGGGCATCCGACCATAATCTAATCCTGGATAATTGCCACGCTGTGCAACCGCATTAACGATCGCAGGTCATTGTGATAATGCAGCTGCCAATCGTCGATCTTCTAACTATAATACAAAAATTCAGTGACACTTCAATCTCTTAAGGTGAAGACACATTTATCTGCATGCGTACGCATTTTGTCTATAGAAAATGTCAGTTGAGTATGGGACCGCGTCCAGCTCTCAGCACGCGTACGCATGCTTACACGTTTCATACTAAACGGCCAATTTTGTTAGACAAAATGCGTACGCATGCTGATATAAGTGTCTTTACGCTTAGTCGATTTTTACGACACCCACGGAAAAATTTGAGGTGGTGACAAAAGGTATTCTTACCCAGCGTAAGCTTTTAATCCAAGTCATGGAATATCAGACCAAGAATCTACCATTTCCGCATTCGGAATTCTTTAGGGTGCCAGCTACTTAGGCGAAATTCCTCAGCAGAGGGCTTACCACGAACCACGCTGTTGCCTCTCTCTCCCACTTGTGAATTCGAACGTAAGTGTGACAGGTAGGCAACACGTCAATCGTCTTGGTAGGCCTTCAGGGCCGGTCACACTATCCCCTACCCCAGCTAGTTAGCATGGCGTGGCAACGCACTGACAAGGCCGGCCGTTGATCTCCGAGCTTGGGTGACGTCATGTCGTGCTTTGGCGTTCGTTTAATTATGCAATTCGATTCGAATCTTGGCAACTTAAAGGCTTTGGTATGTATGTACTACAATAGACGTTTGTTTGGTTGCCTTAAAAACCTCCTTCCGTATTTATTTAGATCAATATTTTATCGACTCTTAATTCTGAGTCTACTACAGCGAACTTCGAAATTCGACTTCGACTAATAACGATGGCCTCATTAGAGTGACAGAGAAAAATACTCGAAATTTGCAGATTTCGATTACTTTATTGTAATATTCGATTTCAATTTTCACTCAGTAGTTTTAGTAAGCTATCGTAACATTTCTCATGCCAGTAGGAGTTTCACAAAAGGACATCTTACACCTTTAAACTAGAAATGTTTGTGTATATCTATGTTTGTATATTTCGGGGTTCCCGCAGGAATGGCTCTAACTATTTAAATGAAATTATGTGAGTCGATTTATTTAGGATTTATTTTACCTAATACGTTTGTTCGTGACAAACATTTCCATCCCGTTTCATAAAATCTAAGCTTCGCTAACATTAATAGTGTGCACTTGAGATTAGATTTCCCAAGTTGGCTTAGCTTACCTCGTATATACGCAAACTAGAGTATGTATGTAGTAGAAAAGCAGCAGTAAATAAGTTTAGTCAGCAGAAGACAGAATTTAACTTATTCCTGTAATCGGTTTCGTCTTAGCAAAGTCACTAGCGAGCTCTGTTGACGAGTAGTAACGCTGACATGCTAGCGCCCTCTATTGTGGAGTAGTCTTATTAATTCAGTTTTAAGTGTTTATCAAGAGATGGCAATAAATTTCATAATTAAGAAGACATGAAAATGTTAAATATTAGAGTAAACTGACATAATGTAAATGTAATTATTTCCGCTGCCTAAAGGTTGTCTGGAAGAGATCGCTTCTTAGCGATAAGCCCGCCTGTTGTCTACCTCTAGTTAAGTCGCTACTTTTTTTGTAATTGTTTTCATTTATTGAGGTGTGCAATAAAGAGTATTTGTATTGTATTGTATTGTAAACTCTTCAATAATAATTAACTACTAAAGTCAGGTTGGATGAGTAAAACGTACATTCCCTTTGAAATTTTAATACAGGATTTGGTGTCTTTCAATTCTACCGTTGACTTTCCGTTGACGTATACAGTGTGTGAAACGTTCTTTAATAGTACAAAACACAAAATTTATGTTGATAGTACAAAACATAAGATGTTTATAAACATCAAGAATGTTAATTTATTAAATCACAAAATAATTGCTTAAAAATCAGCCCAGTGCGAGTCGGACTCACGTACAAAGGATTCCGTAGCAGCAAATATAAACATTACAGTTTAATCAACCAATGTCATTACGTATATTTATAAGTTTCATAACTTATTATAAGAGATACTTTAATCAAATCAAAATTTTGTACCCAGTAGGTAGTTTAAAAGATAGGATTGGGTAGGACACTTTTAATAACTTTGCGGGCTTATAGGTATCTCGAAAACGGGTCAAAAATTCAAATGTTTTCTAGAAACTCATTCAAATCGGTCAGTATAGGAATATCTATAACTATAAGACTTACGTTACATTTTTTTTTTTCATTTATTAAAATGATATAATCTAAGAATTTCTTTCAGACATAATTAAACATACAACATTATATAAAACTAAAATATACAAATTATAAAACTAAAACTTACCTAAAATAACCCACACTGCATCGTACCTGGCCCAAAGGTTCCCATAATGCCTGCAGCGTTCCCCCGCTGCACTGCTATGGAAACCTGTTGAACCAGGTACGACCCACAGCGAGGAACGTGACCCCTGTCCCGAAGCCGCCGACCAAGCTCCTTAAATAGGCGGCGAGCCTCTGAGCCCCAAGGTCCCGCTGTTTCTATAGCCACCGGCACAAACTCATACCCCGATTCCAGGGCGGAGTACTTATTATGCTTGCCTTTAGCGGCGGTTTCAGCCGCCGAACCCGCACATCTTATGGTCCGCCTCAAGTGGGACGCAGCGAATGTGCTAACACAAGTTGCGTCCCACAAGAGGCAGCGTCCTCTCCGCCATGGGATCAGGGTTAACCCATCCGGTCGTTTCCCATCAGTCCGACTTAAGCCAGGGGGCTCCAAGACGCACGGCACGCCGGCTGATATCATTGCTCGACGGACGATTTCGTTTACTGTCTGGTGCCTCGGAAGCCGACCAGCGCACCTCTGGCAGCTCAAACCGTGGTGGCCATTTTCTGCTACCAACGCCCCGCATTTGCAACGATGAGCCTCACACACCTTAGCCCCCAATCGGAGGGCCACTGCTATTCTCACGGAGTCGTTGTCCAGCAGTGTACCTAGCTGGGGCGAGGGCAGTGCATGTAGCCAGGCCCCTGACTCTGGTTGTGAGACGGCCTTAAGACGCGCCAAATCTACTCCCGAGGAACCAGACAATAATCTTGTGTGTATTCCTTTGCTCCAAATGTCATCCCATTGCCTCTGCATGGTGGGGTCGTCAGGGCGTGTGAAAAATGTAACGTAAATACTACGAAAAAAAAAAAAAAAAAAACTATAAGACTTACGAATATCTGTTCTTAGGAACCATGTAATCGATTTTAATAATAAGAAATAGTGCATTGATAAAAAAAAAACTGTACCCAGCTCGGGAAACGAACCCGGCTGCTTAGAACAAAACACACAATTTCTATGTAGATATCGATTGTGTCGGTGTTATCTAAGCAGTAAATGTCTCCATAAAACATGATGTCTAAAATGAATGAAATTCATTGTTTTCACTTAGGTACTTAAATTTGTTTTAGTAGGTGCTTATTGTTAGCTTAGTCTTAAGTAATTTTTTTTTATGTTTATCAACGCAGTTATTTTTATTATTGAAATCGAAGACATGTTTCCTATGAACAGATCTTCGTAAGTCTCATAGTTATAGATTTTCCTATACTGACCGATTTGAACGAACTACCTTGTATAATTTTAAAGGATCTTACCATTGATTCCTCATACGCCTATGTACATCGAATGTAGCGGTTCATACAATACATGTCCTTAAAAAATGTATATTAATTTAGAATGCGTCCATTATTAAATAAATAGTGGGGAATTTAATTGTTAATTGTTTACAAAGTTAGAAAAACGTATTTCTGTTCACGACTCATGTCTCACCCTGTAGTTTTCAAAGCTGTGATTGTCACCGACGGTCAGACGAAGATGACAATGATAAGGGTTCCGTTTTTGCCGGTGTGGCTACGGAACGCTAAAAAACCGACCTAATGTCTTTAGAACAACGAATACCATAACAAATATTTTTTAAGTAATAATATTTAAAAAAATAATCATTATGCCCACATTTTTTGTTTAGGTATTTAGTACCTACCGTATTCTGATAAAAAAAATTAAGATACCTACATTTTTTTATTAAAATAACTTTGTTTAGTAGGTACCGGTCGCTGAAATAAGCCAATCCTTGGTAGAAATGAAAATTGTTTATGCTCAATCCTGCTTTGCGATGAGGAAGTTCACCTAAGGGGGGCTTGATCTTAGTCAAATTGTCATTGCATTGCAAAATGAAACATTAAGGACCGTATCGTCAATTTTATTATGGAAGCAGCTAAAACCTCGTCTGGGTGAATGAATATTTCTGAGCGTTTCAACTGCCTAATTTTGTTAGCATAATTTTTTCCGAAGTTACTATTCGTTACAATGTGCTACTTTGTCATTTGAAGGAGGCACGGTACCTTATACAAAAGACGAAGTATTACATTGAGACGTTAATAAACTTCGGTAAACATGATGCCACCAAAATTAGGCGGTTGAAACGCTCAGATATTCACCCGTCTATGTAAAATGTTGATCTGTGTATAATTTTGTATTAATATATTCTGAGAGTATTAATTGAGGGGTACCTATTTTGAAGCAATATCTGATATAAAAGGTTGCCTTTTTTCTAATTTTAAAAAGTGTTATTGCTTTACATATGTTGTTACGGATATACTGTGGACAAACCTATCAGAATTAATTTGAGACTATTCCATCATTCGGTTGGAGACTTATTAAGGCACTAATTAAGCTCATGTATAATTTAAATGAAAATATAGAATAATAAAAAAATATAGCTAAGGAAAGGTTTTTCTATAATTAACGAAACGGTCTCTACTTTTCCTAACAAAAATACCAATAGGCACAGATGGGAGCAAAGGTTGTGTACCTAATGGTTTTGTTAACACATCATTGCAACCTGCGTCCCAGTAATCCAACTTATTAAAACCATTTACATAAGAATTCAGATTCACGCGTAACACTTTGAGAAATTAGAAACTTAACTAAACTAAACATTATAGAACTTATTTCAATAGTATTAAAGTTCATAAGAATAAAATAAGGGCCGGCCTTCGCAGAGGCCCTTTTCGTATCCAGTTATCGCTATTATCACGAGTGTTTGCCAAATGATCCGCTTACACAACACTGATAAAGTTAAGGTATTTTACATTGTATGGAAATGTTGGTGGATTTTTTGGGAATAACTAATTACTGTGTTCTATTATACTTATGGGCGAATTTTTATTTTGTTGTAGGATTTATTACATTTTTTCTACTCAGAATCGCGAGCTCTTTCGATCCTCATTAGCAGAAAAAAGTGTCCCGAAAATTCCGTACATTTTTGTCTTCCACTGACTTACGGATCTTACGGTCGAAGAAAGTGTATGAAAATTATTAACTCAATGGATTTTTAGGACACTGTTTTATTTCTATCAGGATCGTAATTCTGAGTAGAAAAAATGTAAAAAAGTCCAAATTTAGAGAAATTCAAAATACTACAACAAAATAAAAATCCGCCCTAATCACTAATAAAATAAACTTGCTAAAAGTTTATGTTAGACTAGTGTTACTTTTGTCGTAGATGTAAACTAAAAGTTCCGGAATAGTTATTTATTACACAAGGGCGTAAAGTCGTTGTTTAACTATCGTGCCAATATTGAGACCTGAGGTAGCGAAAGATTCCAAAATTCGAATCTTTAGCATTGCGAAGGTCTCAAGGCGCGAGAGATGAACAAACTTTGCCGCCAAGAGTAATACAACTTTTATCCCATCACTATCGCGAGAAAATATGATTACAAATCTCATCCAAATGTAAATTTACTGAAAGAAACCATTTAAAAATCAATGTCAAAACGTATCGTAGAGTAGAGTTGCTTCTGGTACTTAAATATAGCCAATAGCTTACAAAGTTATTAATGAGAATTGACCAATTTGACATGTGAGCTCCGATTGCGCATGATAGAATTACTTTATTCACATGTAGATAAGATGCGTTTTTACCCGCTCGTATTAAAGGATAAACGAGCGCTTTACAAGCTAGTGAGGGGAAATACATTGTACTAGGTCAAAACAGTTTATAGGTGCAAAACATGCACATTCAAAATTGCTTAAATAATGAGGCAGATATTATCAAAACAAGACTATAATAATATAATGGAATGTAAATTCATTCATGAGATACTTGATTTCTAGGCGTTAGACAAAATTATCGGTGATATAAAGGTCATAACTTTTCAAGGCTCACGAATACGAGCTACTTAAATTAGTGTTCATCCGTGATTTTAAAATTCTACTTACGGTTCCTTTAGTTTATGTTGTTTTGAGATGTATATATATATGTATATATAGCCACTTTTTTCCGTAACTATAAGAACTATACTGTTGAAACTTAGTAGATTCTACTCCATGCAACATCATACATCTGATGTTACTAAATGGAAAAAAAGTTCCCCATACTTACAACTTATGCTCAATAGTTATTGTTTATAAAAGTGTGCAAAGTTTTATTTCACCTGCTAGTATGAAATTCTAAAAATGAAACCTGAACGTAGCGACTGTTTTAACATACGAGAAGTAAAATACCTTTGCACACGTGTGTAACACAATAGTACATTGTGCATCAAGGGAGGTAAGTACGGAATTACTAACGAGAGTGTTAGACGGAGGGCTTTTATGACTCGAGTTAGTATTCTGCTTACCGACCGTGATGCATACAATGTTTTTCATCACACTTGCCAACCAAAAAATAAGTTTTAAGACATAATGTTATTAAAGGACGTACTGACATTTCTATTACTCCCTAGGGAATTTCACTTTTCTGTTACTCCCGCTACGCGCGCAAGCAATGGCGCGCTTAGACAGCAAGTGTGATGAAAAACATTTCTCCTCACTATAGCGAGGAAAATAAAAAAAATAAAAATTTAGGGTGCATGTCGGACTCGGTAAAATTTACAAAGTTGACATTCTGCGTTTTGTAATTGCGTCCACTCAACTTACAGAACATTATCATTTTTAACTAAAACAAAAAAGCTAGATAGCCTTCTATGGAATTATAGGGTTTATAAATGAAAAAGAGAAAATCAAATAATTTTTTATATTTGTCACTAATTACTCATTCTTGAGCATTTTACGTGTTGTTACATGTCAAACGAATGATAATTCGAGTTACGCTCCAAGGTCATTACTTTACTCACTACTGAATTAGATGCGTTTTGACCCGCTCGTATTAAAGGATATACACGAGCGGATTACGAGCTAAAATAAATTTACAGAAAAATAATTAGATAAGTAATTTTGTATTCTATTAAGAGACTGCTTAACCATCCCCGAATAAAATATGCCTACATGTCAGGTAAATGATAGCTCTCCTTTTCTTCCCTAAGCTTGGCAGAATTTTAAAAAATCGTTCGTTCTAGCCTCCTCGCCTCCGCAACGTAAAGCAAAATATTTTGTCTTTAAAAAATACAAAAAGTCGGTCAAAAAGTATGTATCTTTTAAGATACACTGCCAAGGTAAGGGTTAAAAATGCTTTAGGAAAAGGATATTAATAACGTAATATGTCTGACAAATGTACTTATCCGAGGATTGTGATACAGGACATAAGAATAACCACATCAAAATGTTTTTTACCGAAGTACACGCCTAAACATTCCCATATATTATATCCCGTTGCCAGTTTAATCTTTCATGATCTTTAAATTTCAGTACAATATAAATACGTCTTCTTTCAGCCATTCCCATTTCAGGACCGCTTGGGAAAACCATGAAATTTCATTAATTCATTCACCATCGCGTAGCACAGAAACTCTTGTTGCCGAGCCGGCAGTACCTTTCTAGCAACCGAAGCAAGCGCACGTCTCTCGGTCCTCAGATCTGCGCATTTGCCGGCTTGGAAAAGTTGAATTAAAAAATCGAATTCTTACCCCGAAAATATTTTGAGACACTTTTCTGGATAGTCTACTAGTGTTGTCAAGTGTTTTTCACCCAGTGCTTGAATTCGGCCACGTGATAAAAGGTAAATATGCCGGTACTAATCGGTTGTTTGCATTTGTACTGAAAGTCTGAAATGGTTGTAGTTTATGGTCGATTTAACTTATCACAAGATTTATGGATGATTTTTAAAATACATTTCTTGCAGTGAGATTGAAATGTAGGTACTCCTATTACAAAATGATATCCTGTGAATACATGTTACTTCCCGTAACACCTTCAAATTAAAAAGAAAATTGCATAATAATAAAAATAATTACCAATTTACTTGAATTGTTAAGTTACTGGTTTTGCAGGTAGTTGGCCTATTTTTTCTCGCCACTAATAAGTTTTTCAAAGCCGCTCTTTTCAATAAATTATTGATCATTAAATACAGAATGTATCAAAAAGAGTGTTGATCTGTAAAATATTATATTAATTTTCTTATATTAGAAAAAATGTTTTTTTTACGTAGCCAGTCTTTGACGTAGAGGTATACCTATTACCTATTGCCTTTTTAACGTGGCACTAAAATTAATTTATATGAAACCTGAATTAATTAATAAAGATAGAAATACTTATAAATATGTAGAGATTCGAGATTAAGTAAAAACGTAGGTCTATAAAAATGATAAATAAATTATACTACTTATATGAAAATAAAAATTAAAATTTCATATACGAGTAGTTTTTCCAATAACTAAAAACGGAATTAGGTACTTTGAAAACTTTGGCGCTATCGCAAATTCCTAGCTAATCGTTTAAAAACTGGTACTTAGGCAAATAAGTACATTACAGAAACAACGAAAATACACTTAGGGAATCAGCTTCTAGCATGTGACACCTCTGGCATGATTGTTTGCTTGTATGGTCAACTAAGTCATTCGTCTTACACTTCTGTATACAAATACAAAATTGTATGGAAATATGTAAGGCAGTTTAATTGGTTAACTGTATCATAAAAATGACATTGGACCACTCTTTAGTGAAGCATAGCTACAAAAAACCTGGTGGCTTAACGAAGACAAATATTTTTATTTGAAACCAGTTGAAACTGATCGAAAAATGAAGAAAACCTGTAACGTGCAAGTCTGACTCGCGTACCACGTAGGGTATCCTATCTATTCTTAAATGAAAATAAAGCATATTAAAAATATATCCTATTTATGCCTATTGATCGTATAGATACGTATATATCGAATATCTATATTCCATAAATATTTCAAGCCGATAGCGTAATTGCAATTGAAATTATTAGTTTACATTTTAGTTTTTATTGTAGGCAACATTTTGTATTATTTTTTTTAGTAGTATTTTATAGCGTAAGTAAGTAATTAGATATTAAGAAATGTGATAGGCAGACAGAATGATGCCGTACGAGTTCCTTTCGAACGTTTTCGTACAGAACCCTAAACTTGTGTAAAAATTACAGATCTAATAAAAAGTGACAATCGGCTTGGAACGCCCGCTGAACACATTGTATCGCTTGAAAACATTTTGAACAGATAATTTATGCCTAATTGTCTGACACTTTATCACAACAGATAAAAAATAATTTCTAGGCCATCAGCAAAGATAAGTGATGTCACCGACGCTCGTCATCATA
>JALPQI010012223.1:0-39977 GCA_025490895.1 Thaumatotibia leucotreta
GTCAGCAGTGGGACGGAAGTGATGGAAGGGCGATGGTGCATGGCGCCAATATTTGAAAGCAAACTTGACTAAATTTAAGCAATAACTATATCATTTATTACTTGTAAATACTCTGTGTAAATGCTACACACGTTTTTAGGTGATAAAAACGATAAAAAGAATTGATGCAGCACAAGAACTTTTTCAACGAATACCTAATTTATACGTTCCTTGGCAACCAGAGTGCAATGTAAATAAACATTCAATTCATTTCTCGATTGTCAAGAGTGGAGTGAGAGTTTAGTTTGATTTTAACAGCTTAAAATGGAAGAGAAGAAAAAGATCGAGAAGAAATCGTTGAACAGTCTAATTATCCATCCAGCCATTGAACCCGGCGTCATTGATAATGCTATGATTACGCGATGTATCCTGGAATATGGTAAGTCCCGTGACTCACAACACAAATCACTTCAATAGGACTCTCACTATCTTTTATAAGAAACATAAAAGTCGTCATGAAATTTGTATAACTTATAATCATTTCAGTTACAGCTCTTATGAATGTTTACAATTTAGCTACTGCCAAATGAACACTATTAGGTATTCGAATCCAACTGACACAGGGTGTATTTTAACGGGGTAGGTTGTGCTGTAAAGTCATGGACATGGAAAGATTAGAAAAACATTATCTATAAATGATTGTTAAAGATAAATACTATAGACTCGCAAACTAAGTAAAAATACAAATTCAAATTTTCTAAACGTTGCCAATGCCAACCCTTTCGCGCCTTTATTTTATTTTGCGTTTTTTCCACTAATTATAACTCGTACGCCACTAGTCAGACTACTTATTAGGTACTTATTTTGTGCCACAGGCCCTAAAGAAGAAGCCGGTCGGTTATTTGCCGAAGAAGGAGTCCACCTTGACGAAGCTCCGATCCTTCGACTAGAATTCCAGAACATTCTCCGTATCGACCATCTATGGATGCTCACGTCCATCACAAAACTCACTTTGGCTCACAATAACATTGAAAAAATCGAAAACTTGCATCATTTAACTGGCCTGAATGAATTAGATTTGTCCTTTAATTTTATCGAGAAAATCGAAAATTTGGATGAACTTGTCAACATTGAGGTGTTGACACTTTTTCATAACAGGATACGGAAATTGGAGAATTTGGAAAAACTGGAGAAACTTCTAGTGTTTAGCATTGGTGATAATTTGATTGAAGATTTCAAAGAGGTACATTACATAACCTTTAATCTTTCTTACTTAATTATAATTACCTACTTATGCAGCACCTAAACCTAACACGATAAATCTTATAACTTTTTACTTTAAAACTTTCACTAGAAAGTGGTTTTATTAACCGCAGTGTCATTAATTCGCGTTTATATAGAAGCACCACTTTATTAAACCATATATGTAAAATCTGCGGATCTACCGCAAACAGCGAATTTTTCAAATTTCGGTGATTTGTCTTTGTCACTCTAAAATGACGCCTTCGTTGGAATGAAGTTCCGGGAATTTACGAACTTCGGTGTTCGCTGTAGTAGCTGGGGCCCTGCCGCGAACCACGAACAAAGTTTTGCCTCCCTGTCATACATACGCACAAATTTAGAAGTGCAAAAGAGAGGCAACACTTCGTTTGTGATTCTCGGTAATCTTTCTGAAATCAATCTTCAGATGGCGTACCTCCGCCAGTTTCGCTTCCTGCGCTCCGTGAGTTTTAAGGGTAACCCGTGTTGCGACGACCCTATGACAAATGAGTTTCTTAAGTCTGCATTAGTGCGAGTTACATATTTGGACTACCAGATCGTAACGGAGGAGGAAAGAGAGAAGGCCGCCGCGTTCTTCAGGTAACGTGGGCGACGACCGTTGAGGAACTAATTTGAATATGTACCTCATGAATTAGCTGCATTATTGGTTCTAAACTGTCTACTGAGTATGCATTTAACTATACACGGTGTTACGCGAGCATTGCGAAAGATTTTAACTATGCATTCTAGATATCAAAATAAACAAAAAATATTATGAGACCTAATGTCAATTCCACCAAAAAAAATTTTTTTTTCTTTTTTTTTAGGCCGATTTGAATACTTTTTAACATTTCCAGTACTTTTTATCATAACAACAATTTGTTTAAATTATTTATTTCAATTGTTTTTTTTTTAGGTAGAGGTTATTTCGTCAAGTCTATTCGTATTTTTTGATTGTCAGGCAAAAGGTGTGGTAATATTAGAAGTATTAGAACACATTGTGGTAGCATTGTAATCCAAAAAAAGTTAAATGACGAGTTACGTCGAAAAACTTATTTCGAAAAAAGATTGATTATCTCTGAAACCAAGCCGAATCCAGGAAATTTTATATAACATTACGGTCATTCTCCAGGCGTGCATTTTTACATGTCTTCGCTCTTTAAAAATATTAAACTATAAGTTTTATCATATATTATATTTTTTGAGCATAGACTGTATTCGTTTTCAGCTGTACATGAATTTTCATGTACGTATATTAAACACAAAGGGTAGAAAAAAATACGTAAAGGGTAATTCTCCTAATTCACACGTCGCGTCCCACTACCCGATTCACTAACATATTAATTTCTCCTTACGATATACATGAAGAAACGCCAACTAAAGCTAGTTCTTTGAACAAAACAAAATACCTTTTAATGGTAAAAAAAATATCAAATGAATAAAGTACTATATGACTAAGATATCAACGATCAACACTTTGTCTCGAAACCTATCCTAATTGACGCGTCACATCTAGTCAAGCCGTGTGGTGACGGCAATAAGAATACAATTTGTCACCACCCCAACTCCCCCTGCGGGTGTCGTAAGAGTCGACTAAGGGATCGAAGTGTCACCGACCATTATTTGATCAAAGATTGATGATGGGCAGCAGCGTCATCACAGTGGACACATTACTGCGATCGCCAATCCGCTTGCCCAGCGTGGCGATTATGGGCATTTACCTCCTAATGCGTCTATACGCGTAGTTAATAGGAGAGGCCTACGTCCAGCAGTGGACTATCATAGGCTGATGATGATGATGATGATGATCTAGTCATTGTCATACGAGCACTCTGAACGTAGGTACGGACCTCACTATCGCATTTCGGTCTAGCCCACAGTCGTGTCCAGAGTCCTGTGTGGGATGGTCGTGAAAGTTGTGTTCCGGAAGGAGACTATGAATCTATGTCTCTAATTCACGCGGCTTGGTTCACAAAATTTCTAATTAACACGTTCACATTTTAAAATTGAACTAGTAACTCTATTGCGCCGAGAATTACAGTACACATTAAAAATCGCATTGTTCAATACATATTACATTCTGTAGTATATTGCATGTACAAATAACAAGATATTTTTTATTTTTCAAGAAAACCTAAATAACGCGTCTAATTCACGCGTCAAAAATGAACGCGTTAATTAGAAATTGGTTATACAATATATGGAATAAGTGATATCTATCGATAAAAACTCACTACTTATATCTACGTAAATAATGTTTTCTGGAATATGGAATGAAATGTCAGTTTGTAACTTTTTTTTTCTAATTCACACGTCAAGCAAAATCTAAAATATTATAATTAACGCGTCGTTTTCATAATTCACGCGCCCTCCAAAAGTGTAATGTTCTAATTAACACGTCCTTTTTCTAATTCACACGTCACATCAATTTTAATTGTTTTTTAAATAATTATCCTTTCATAATTATTAAGTGACGCATAGATATTTAAGTTTCTACGATCAATATGTTACTATGTTTGTAAAGATATTCATTGAAAAGTAAGTAGAAAAAAAGCGACGTGTTAATTAGGATTATAGCACAAATCTGGAGAATGAGCGATTAAAGACTCTAAATATGGTCAGGTATCCAGCATTAAAATCTTTCGGAATGCTGACGTTACACCGTGTATACGCACATTTGAAGGGCCAACAAAAACTACTGTAGTTGTTCTTTGTAGACCTTGCCATGAAAGCCTGTTTTGAAATAATAGCCTCGAAAAAAGAAATAAAAATCTTTCGGCTCAAGCGCTATGGAAACCCTCAATTCGCTTTTCCGCTCACTTATTGAATACCCAACAAAAATATTGGTAAAAGGCTACTCGACATCATCCCTTATGTTACTTATGTAGTAATGACCATTTTCAGGGGATTACTTAGAAAATTGGACGAACAAGATGAAAAGTTTGAAAAGGAGCGCGTTGCTCGGGAAACCTACAATGCTCAAGTGGAATTCTACGCGATGTCCTTTGTAGAGTACTTGTCTGGCCCAGAACTGATGGAGGCCATGTTTGTGAAGGATCCCGACGGGTCGCTTCTGCTCAAAGTAGGGGGTGAGCTGTTGGGTTTCTTTGAAGAGTAAGTATGCATATAAATACTTACCTCGTAGTAATCATACGTGCAGATAGCAATAGCAAACCAGTTTTGTCATAAATACAAGAATCGCTACTCGGGCACTTCATCATCATCATCATCAGCCTATGATAGTCCACTGCTGGATATAGGCCTCTTCTATTAACTATGCGTATAGTCGCATTAGGAGGTAAATGCCCACAATCGCCACGCTGGGCAAGCGGATTGGCGATCGCAGTAATGTGTCCACTATGATGACGCTGCTGCCCATCATCAATCTTTTATCAAATAATGGTCAGTGACACTTCAATCCCTTAGTCGACTCTTACGACACCCGCAGGAGGAGTTGGGCTGGTGACAAATGTTTTCTTACTGCCGTCACCATGCGGCCGGTGGCTCGGGCACTTAGATAAATTTTATACGGAAAAAATATGTTTGAGAGGAAATGGCATGGGAGCCCCAGCCTTAAAATGTCTATTTCACTGTTTTTTTTACCTATTTGTTGCCGCAGCGATATCATCATGAGATGCAGTTGGGTAACAAACTGACAGACGGCGAAGCCTTAGTACATAAAATAGGATAGGTACCGTTTTTACCCCTTGGGTACGGCACATAGCTGTTTAACTTCCATGTGACGGCAAAAATGTTGCCTAAACCTACCAGTTAAAGGGTTAAGGGTAGCTTTAATATTCCTATTGTACAGTCGCTATCAGATATTCATAAGAAGAGCGGCCAGGGTATTCATAAATATCTGAAACTGCACTCTAAAGTCACGACAGTAACAAGCCTGCTCAGATATTTGTGAGAACCTTGGCCGCTTCGATATATCTGATGGCGACTGTAGCTATGATTAAAGGTGCGACCGCACCAATGCTCAAAAAACGGTGACGTTACGGAATCGCAGTGACGCATCGTATCCGTAACGTTTTACCGCATGCTCCCTAGACAGCTGCTTAAAATACGCAGACGGTACGGAATCGCAGTGACGCATCGTATCTGTAACGTTTTTACCGCATGCTCCCCAGACCGCTGCTTAAAATACGCAGACGGTACGGAATCGCAGTGACGCATCGTATTTTGGAGCATTCCATGAAAACATCTATTTTTTGTCGCTTACGTGTCACTATGGTAGCTACCCTAATAAAATATGCTAGCTGCTAGGAAGCACTGTCAATCTTATAGCCTTGATATGTTATTATTATACTGTAACTCAGCTTACTAATTTAATTTTTCAAAACTATTGAAAAGACAGTGTCGCTTACGACACGTTTTCATGGAATGCTCCTTTTGAGCATTGGTGTCTTAAAGTAAGTGTCATCTTACTAATCTATTTATTTTCAAAACTACAATTTATGTACATTGATTAAATCTAACTAATCTACTTAACCTAACCTAATATATCTAAGATTGGCCCTTGTGGCATTGTACCGAGGATGCTGGCTGCATTTCCTCGCTGTATCGCAATACTGATGCGTTGTACGAGGAAGTCGCCAGCTCTGCGGTCTTTAGTTACATCAACCAGACTTGTTATCCCGATGACTTCAAGGTATAAGGAGCAATACGTGGAGACGATGGCGGAACTGGTGGAGTTTGCTCAGCAGGCTTACAACGACCGGCAGAATGAAATCGCCCTATTTAGGGACTTGGTCGACAGCGCACTGGCTGACAGCGTTCAGGCGAGCAAAGTGTAAGTATATCTTGTTAGGGTGAAAACACATAAAACCCCTGGATGCTTAGCCAAGTTGCCAATCGCTAACGCTTAGTAGCGTATCGTACTTTTCCCTCTCTGTCACTCTTTCATATTAGTACGACAAAGATAGTTACCTGCCTTTCGTTTACGATTGACGATTAAGCGCTAGAGATTAGCAACTTGTCTAAGCACCCTGGTCTGTGGTTGGAACACCAAAATGAGGTGGAAAGAAAGCCGTCTATAAATGTCATATTAATCCTCCGAATAATGTTGATCAGTTTGATAAGTATGGTTGACGAAACCCATCCATAATCTCCCATTTCTAACTGTAATATGATTCGATTGTGATTGGTTGCCACCAAGCTTTGGGACCTTGTTCTTAATGATGCTATCGCTTTACTTAAGTGCCCACCAAATTAAAATTTTCGAATTCTTTACTTTACTATAAACCTTTATATTATCTATATTCTATATAACACCCTTATTAATAATCGTGTCGTAAGTACCTACCTAGTCGGTCCTTAAGTTCTGTCATAAAGATTTTGTCTTATAAAACATTGTAAAAAGCACTAATACAAAAAACTTGAACATGTTTTGAAAGCTTATTTTATGGTGATCAAATTGGGTTATAATCGTTTTGAAATGAAAATTCATATTTTGTGCCATTCCTTTTAAACATGAGATTCTCGACCGTAGTCAGCACGCGGGCAATTTGTTAAAACATGCTTCACAAAACTGATAGAAAAACAATATTGTAGAAGTATCGGAATCAAACATTTTGGTTTTTATGTGACCTCTATAATAGGACATTTTTTAAAGCTAGAATGTAGATTTCTAAGAAGCTCGTACTTCAGATGGTCATACCTAGAAAATTTCGTATTTTACCATTTCGCTTAAAAACGCTTAAATTTGAGTATCTCGAAATAAAGGCATTTGGTAAACCACATAAAATAGCTATTTTAGGTTAAAAACCAGTTGACTCTTGGACATCAAAATAAAGGTAATAGACCATGCTATCATGATTTCCTACGAAAAAGCCATATAAAACAAAATAAAAATAAATAGGGGCTAAAATTGCTAGAATCGGTCGCGTGTACGAAAACGAAACAATAATTTTCCTGAAAATGTATTGAAAGTCAATCACTATTAAATAACCATTAAAACCATATATAGAGTTATATATTTAAGAGCACCGGTTAGCTTTGTTCATGTCAAAACTTTTGTGACAGAACTTTCGGACCGACTAGGTATTGTTTGTCCCTTTCGATCTTGTAGACATATTGATAAGACCGAAAAGGACAAACAATTAGGAGACGATAAATAAGGTGGTTAATCTTCGCTTCAGTGTCGTAGACGAATTTCAAGCAAAGAAAGACGACATGCAATCACAAATGCAGGAAATGATTACAAAGTTCACTGCTAAGCAGGCTACGATTGATCAACTCGAGCCAAAGATCATGGATTTGAGTGACACCTTCAATGATGCTTTGTATGATCTATGGAAGTCCCTTATGACCATTGAGATGCGTCTGTATGAACAGTGTGAGGTAGGTAATAATTCAATAATTTTCTGAAGAGTTTATATACTGCCTTGCCTCCTTAGGTATTCACTACGAACAAATAAAACATGGAAGCCGCACGCCATACTAGATTGCCTTTCAAAAACGGTCCTGAATTTTAGTTGACAAGTGTCACCCCCTCTTCAATGCATCACGGCAATTAATTTCAATGTCAACCTATAAAAACTTAAACCGCCATTTAAAAATAGTTGTGATTGGTCCATCAAAGTTTCGATTGGCGATATTCAATAAACATTTGTCAAAGATGTTGCGCATTTTGGCACATTTGAACAATTGGTTTTGGGGGCATTTTTGAGCTGGCGTTAGACGTCCATGTTATATATGGTCGCAGGGTATTCATAATCATAAACGTCTTCTAACTTAACAAGCCGATAAGTATTGTTGGTCCCTTTCAGTCTTAAATAGACTTTGATAAGACCGGAAGGGACAAACATTACAAATCGACTAGTTAAATTAGGAAGACGTTTATGAATAAGGGGGTTAAGCGGCAGATGACAAGCTACCTTACCTTGTAATTGCAAACGAGTTTGTTACATTCTCATACAAATTGGCGGTAAACCACCAGCACGGTCGGAAACTAACTACCACGTTGTCATTAACAGGACGGCTTCTCCCCTATCGTCTAATACAGCGGCATCGGCACTACCGCAAAATATCAAAATCCGCAAATTTCGATGTCTCGTCACTCTACTCTAATGAAGCCTTCGTTGGAGTGGCAGAGACAAATCCTAGAAACTTTAAGAATTTAGAAGCACGCTGAAGTACCTAGGCTGCGTTTTAAAGAATAGTACTTATTGCTTTACCTCCACATTATTTTGGGATAGAGCTACTCATAAATTACATTTCTGTACGTAAGATACGCTTGACCCACGAGTAGTACCTAGGTACTACTCTAACTTAATAGTACTTATTGCTTTACCTCCACATTATTTTGGGATAGAGCTACTCATAAATTACATTTCTGTACGTAAGATACGCTTGATCCACGAGTAGTACCTAGGTACTACTCGTGGATCAAGCGTATAACTAACTAGTTATTTCATCGGTACAACACCTGTAGAACCTTTTGACCGCCAGACGGCGAAAGAATGTGCCGAGTTCAAGACGCCACGCGTTCACGATTATTTAACCGAAATTGAACCTTACTATATTTAACGCTTAAATCGCTATTGTATCAGCGACGTTGACGGTTGTAGCCGTTGTTGGCTTCCGTGGAAGGACTTTCCGGCGTCGCCTATAGCCGACTGTGTCTGTGATGTCAAAAATCTCACAGTATTACCGACTCTCGTTAATTTTAACCTTGCAGGAATCACGAACACAGTTCTCCGTAAACATGACGGAGATGATCACAAAGTTGATGGAAGTTTCTAGAAACTCGTTTGGTGCATGGCGTGAGCTCGAGGGCATTTGGTCGACGAGGCAATTTGAGACGCTCTCTAAGTTACTGGGGAACAAGGTGCTCTTGGGCGATGCTCCGCCGGAATTGTTTGAGGTAACTTCTTGCAATAACAGTAGAATCTATAAGTACCTAGTCTACAAGGTGAAATTTTATTGGGTGTTCTCCGTTTAACCTTTTGACCGCCAGACGGCGAAGGATAATGCTGAGCTCCAAACGCCACACGTACACGATTATTTTAGCGACATATAACTTTATGACGTCCCGCGTAAGTTCCTATTCCTACTGCATTGGCGTAGCTGTCGGACAGCTTCGTAGTCACATTTTCCGTTGTCGTCTATAGTTGACTGTGGCGGTCAAAAGGTTAAGGGCTTGTTTAGTATCGTTATCCAATTAGGTAAAAGGAGTGTAATGTATATCATAGTTTCGGACACGTAATCTCGGAGTATCCTGCTGTCGAAAGTTCGTTGGCTGTCACTCAGTAGTTCAGTACTACCGATCATTAATAAGCGGTCTCTAGGATCCCCAATACCAAATAAACGTTATTTGTGGAAAACGATACAACTCACAAATATATAGGATCTGTGATTGTTTATATTTTATATACCTTCTTGTTCTTCTACTTAAGAGCCTGGCTCTTGTCGGTGGAGTAAACGCCATTCCGCCATTTTATATACCTATAGGTATTTATTTAAACTTTATTATTGCACAAAAGTAAAACTTAAAATACAACAGGCGGACTTAATACCTTCAGTAAAAAAGACGTATACCTTCAGTAAAAATGGTCATCAGTAGGTAACAATTTTTGAAGCTGGATCTTTCATTAACCCGAGCTTTTTTTGAAGAATGCCGTAAACCAAACCTCATTCTGCCAGATCTGGTCTTGCGCACAATAAAATAAAAAAATAATGTCCCAAAAATGCCATACAAAATTTAAGTTTCCGTTACCTACGCCTCGCTCGTTTGGTTGGCCTCGCAAGTTGGGAATTTTATTTTAATCATCAAGATCTTATCAACTCGGTAACTCTAGTGAGACCAATTAGACTAGATTTAGAGGAAATAAGGTTTTCAGTTATAAAAAAAGATCACCCACGTCCTAAGAGTGTCACGAAATGTATTTGCAGATCATGATGGACAGAGACGCCATGATGAACCTAGTGGCACAGTCATCCGACAACCACAGCCGATTTATAGACGACCGCGAAGACCGTCTCATGTCACGTGCGAACCAATGGAGGGATGACCTCGTCAAGGGGACCAATGAGTAAGTCCATAGAGTTATTGACTCAGGCAGCACCAGCTCTCTCGCTATTTTGGGCATTTTCACTTCTAGGGACACCCAATACCCAATTAGCTTAACTCTCACAAAAAAGTTAACTTTGATGTCAGCTTTGTAACGACAATTAAGCATGAAATATTTACGTAAACGACTCCACTTTATTCGTGTTTTTATATTGCATATACGCGTATTATTTCTGGATTAAATGATATTAAATATTTTTGTTAATATTTCATGCTTAATTGTCGCTACAAAGATGACATCGAAGTTAACTTTTTTGTGAGAGTTAAGGTAATTGGGTGTCCCTAGAAGTGAAAATGCCCTTTTAGGCCCTAGTTTTTCTAGCCGGCGACCGACGCGTGTCCGCCGCCGACGGGTTATTCCCACCTGTTACCACCAACTTGACACCAGTGGTAACAACTGGGATTTTTTTTCCCACCTGTTACCACTGGGAACAACTGGGAATTAAAATTCCCAACTGTTACCACCAAACTAATTATTTTAGTAACTAACCAAATATTTTAGTGGTAACTAGTGGGAAAAAAATCCCAGTAGTTACCACCAAGTGCTCTGGTGGTAACAGGTGGGAAAAAAAATTCCAGTCGCTACCTCTGGTGTCAAGTTGGTGGTAACAGGTGGGAATAACTACCACCGACGACGTTCGAATGTTTTGTTCGCGAATGTTTGACGGTATTTTTTCTGACACGTCGTCGGTTACCCACTGCCGGCGACGTTTCAGAAAAACCACCCTCAAAAATTCGCGAACAAAACATTCACACGGTCACGGACACGCGTCGGTCGCCGGCCGCCGGCCAGAAAAACCAGGGCCTTAGGAAACCGATAGGTATTTGGATAGAAGCTGCATGCATGTTATTGCTTGCCCTTAGATTATGTAAGGGATTGCATCTGCGACCATATATAACATGGACGTCTAACGCCAGCTCAAAAATGCCCCCAAAAGCAATTGTTCAATTGTGCCAAGATGGGCAGGACATAGCGCTTTTCTTAACACCGCGCATATATATTTCGGCGCAACAATTTTGACAAATGTTTATAGAATATAGCCAATCAAAACTTTGATGGGCCAATCACAACTATTTTTAAATGGCCGTTTAAGTTTTTATAGGTTGATATTGACAATCAGTACCGTGAAGCATTAAAAAGGGAGTGACACTTGTCAATCAAAATTCAGGACCGTTTTTGAAAGGCAATTTAATATGGCGTGCGGCTTCCATGTTTTATTTGTTCGTAGGATTGCATATACCTACCCGAGAAAATTGTCTGGTGGTTGGTAAGACCGAGTCGCCGAGCGGTACAGACATCAGCCGCGAAAGCGGAGTATGTGGGTCTGATTCTCACTTCGGACGTTAGTGATCACTGATCATGGTCTATTTTTCTTTGGTTTATGATATGACATCCAATATTTATAAGTCCATAGAATTATGATACGAGGAACTTATGCCCGCCTTACACTGCGAGCGGAGCGGTCTCATTAATGGGTCCGTTTCACATTCAACGCTCCATAGATTCAACGGAATGTTAGTACCTATACTACCTATGCAGTTTACGACTGCGACCGTCACCAGCGATGAAAGTAAAACGGATCCATTAATGAGTCCAATACAGTCCCATACTGTGTTTAAATATTTTCATATTCTTCTCTCACAGCCACGAAATAAAACGGAATAGAGATCGGATTCTGGAGATAAACTTCTTCATAGACAACCAAAGAGAGGAGTGGACAGACATGCAAATGCAGCTGACGGAAGCCGTAGACCCAGAAACTGCGGCGTTGTTAGACGAATTTTAATTTGTACCTATGAAATATACTTAGGTACACATTTTTTATAAGAATGTATAATAATGTAGGTAAACGGATTATCCTAAAATCTAAGGACGATAAAGGTGGTATTATAAATTATTTGAAAATATACGGGATGGCCAAAAAATAAGTGCATTCTCGTTGCCTATCGGAAATACTCGGAATAGGTCCCCTACGAGGTTTTTGGGAGTTTCAGAAGAGTCGATTTTTTTTTGTAAATATGTACCTACAGCTATGAGTAAGGTACTACAACTACCTTGAACTACGACTTGATTGAAAAAAAAATCCCCTAAGGAGCTTATTTTGCCTCCCAAAACCTCACTGACATCGGGAATGCACTTATTTTTTGGCCACCCTGTACATGTTCATAATAATTTATAATACCACCTTTTACGTCCTTAGATGTTTTTGTAAGTAATCCGATTACCTACTGTTTTCCCTTTGTCTTCTGTTTACCTACATTTTTTCTTTTGTCTTCTCATATCCGAATACGTATTCTGAAAGGCTGTGATAAATAAACAGTTGAAATTTTTCATAAATTCTTGTTCTTTATTGTTACTTTTCTGTTTTCAGTTTTAAATTGTTCATATATTTTTCTAAACTACGCTGAACATCTGGATTCAAAGCCGTTTCCAAAACCTCAGCAGTATCTTTCTCACGTATCTTTTCCATGTTAGCTAAAGGTTTCTCCCTTATTCTCAGCTTAGTTGTAGTGCGTGGCCAAACGGGAATGTTATCGAATTTGCTTATGAATTTCTTGCATTTTACTATAGCATCAGCTTTATCGGTTGCTGTTTCATCTATGAGACCAACCTGGAATAATCACCAAATTAAAAATTAAAAAACCGACTTCAACCGATTTCTCAAAGATCCCCGATTTGTTTCCATCATTGGTTTCCTCAAATCCTACTTTCTGAATGCAAATTCTTGTAAATGAATGAAAATTACCAAAAGCGCTATACATGTACCTATAACATTTGAAGAGATCCCTCGATTTCTCCAGGATCCCATCATCAGACCCCAACTTGGTGCCAATGGGACCATCTCGGGGTAATACACGTTCGATCACAAAAAGAAATTTTAAAATCGGTTCACTATTCTCGGAGAAATCAGGTAACATACATACAACAAAAAAAAAAAAAAATTCAGTCGAATTGAGAACCTCCTCCTTTTTTTGAAGTCGGTTAAAAAGAAAAGACATTTTTGTTCTATCAGCGGCCCTACCGCGAACTTCGAAATCCGCAAATTTCGAGGATTTGTCTCTCCCACTATAATGACGCTTTCGTTGGAGTGACAGAGAAAAATCGTCGAAATTTACGAATTTCGATTTTCGCGGTAGTTGGGCTGAAAATATTTAAAAAGTTTTTTGTACATTGGTTTCCGCCATTCCGCCTCGCCTCCTTTCGGTTGCAAATGTTTTCCGCTTCAAGGTAAATATAAATGGTTTGCCACACCTTTTTATTAGTTAGTAGAAACCAGAAAAAATATACTCATCCCTACTTTTGGGGTGGCAATATTATTATTATTATTATATATCTTAAGCAGGCAGGCAGTTATTACAACTGATAAAGCCTGTATCCGGTTTCCTTTGGTAGGGCTATCATTTTATTTATTTATTAATTTAGGATGTGCTTGTCTAGCTTATTTTTAAATTCATTGACACTTTTAGCCACTATAACTCTATAACTTCATCTGGGAGTTTGTTCAAAGCTTTCACAACTCTGTTGCTAAGAAAGTGCTTATGCGGATTATTGTGGGATCTGCGAGTGACTAGCTTTAGTGAATGGCCCCTCAGACGGGTGTTCCTGTTGCGTTCATACATCTCATGGAAGTCTTTGAGGTCATAATGTCCGTTTAGTATTTTGAATGTCTCAATCAGATCTCCACGCTCTCTGCGCTCTTTCAAGGTGGTGAGCTTAAGCACTTGCAGTCTTATTAGCATAAGGCACTGGTCTCACCGCAAGCTACTAAGCTATGAACTGTCGGCTATAAACACGAACAAAAGATACACACTCCTGTGTAAATAAAAGAGACACGGTGATACTCGCCCAGCTATCAGCTACGAGTATCACCGCCGGGGGCCTTTTTACACGGAAGTGCGTATCTTTTGTTCATGTTTTTAACCCATATTTCATAGTTTAGTAGCTCGCGGTGAGACCAGTGCCTCAGAAAAACCGGTATGATTCTCTTTGAATATGCACAAAAGAGACAAATCCTGGCCAAACTATACTTAATACTACCTTAAAACTTAAGCTTTCACAAAATCCTTACCTGTAGCGCTTCATCGACAGTAAACATTTTCCCCACAGTAAGTGCCAGTTCAGCTTCCCTCGTCCCAATAGTGTGGCACATGGTGTCCATGAACCATTCGTTGGCCACGATGCCGAGGAGTGTCTCGTTGAGACCGATGGTGTATTTGCCGGTGGCCATTACGCGGTATTCGCAGGCCATGGCTTTGAGACAACCACCCGCTGGGGCGTGATCTTATGGCATTTGAATATTATCGATAATATAGGAACATATAAAAAATTCTTACCTCTAGCGCTTCATCGACAGTAAACCAGCGAAGGAAAAAAACATAGAAGCATCCCTTCATATCAAATTCTGTTCATATAACGGGCAATAACTGGATATACGCATGTGCACTAAGCTACCAATCAAAATCGTCAAAACGATGAGGTCGGTTTAAATTACGCAAATGTCCATAAATATAATTGGTCAACGTCAAAACAGTGCGTTCTGATTGGTTGGTTACAAAATGGCGATCGTTACCAAAATACATGTGTCATTAAGAACGCATTGTTCGTAAACGGTTTAATGCAATGGAGAGCAATTTTTACATGACACATTTTTATTGCGATAACTTGAAATAAAATATTCAGTAATAAATTAATTTGCTTCTTGTTTTTCTGCGTTCCCGTGGTGAATACAGAAAAACAAGTGGACAATAATAACAACAATCATTGTTGTTATTGTTGTTGAATTAAGCAATTTAAGACACAAGATATTTAAAGAAATTGAAATATT
Source organism: Thaumatotibia leucotreta (assembly GCA_025490895.1). Lineage (NCBI taxonomy): Eukaryota > Metazoa > Arthropoda > Insecta > Lepidoptera > Tortricidae > Thaumatotibia > Thaumatotibia leucotreta. Next base: position 15,142 of record JALPQI010012223.1, read on the forward strand.
AATATAAATATTTTTTCGAATATTCTATATATTCTTGCTATTTTTTATCCCCGATCTCGTCTCCATAACCTGCATATAGGCAGGCTATGCATATTCTACTGCTACATAACAGTAGAATCTTAAATAATACCTCAGGTTTTTCTGTTACATTTCTATGTTGTATCGCTTGTATTGTACCTAATTATTTAAAACTCCACTTTTACCAGTTTTAAATAACAAACGGCGAACATTCACCAAATTTTATTTTAGGTAGTGTATGCTACAAATTTAGAGAAACGACGGCTAGGAGATGGTTTTGGTTTATTTGAATAGAACGCTACTGTTTAGAAATGTAGACGAAGGAAAAGATAATAAAAATAAACTAAACTAATATGTTCAATGTAAAAACAAAAAAAAAAACAATTTCTCATACAACTGAAACTGCACATTTTATTTTATCGTCATTGCAAATGCTATCACGATGATTTCTACATTTTTACCAAATATGTGGTATTATTTGATTGTATGAGCTGTCGCCATTGTAATTCCTACTAGCACAGCATAGGTACTACATTTAAATAATGAACGGACATACGTGCTAGGATGCCAGATTACATGGCAGAGAAAAAGGTGGCATTATACCATCCCCATATAAAATTGCCCCAAAACAAATAAATTTAAAATAAAAGGTAGTGAGACTATTTCTTGTGAAATGTGATTCCATCTTTTTTATGGTGCTTGTGTCAGCGTCTTCTGTGCATTTGACGGCGTAACGGGTCATATTTACTTAGTTTTGAAATTTTTTCGCCAGCTGTCAGTAAGACCGCGCGACGTGTCAGCCATTTGTATACTAAGGCTCTGTGTCATATAGATCGATGCTCATGTATCCGGTTTCGAGGCGTCACTTTTCGGAGCTAGTTCGCCTTCTATGTTTTTTCCGTTCGCTGCAGTAAACATTTTCCCCATAGTAAGTGCCAGTTCAGCTTCCCTCGCCCCAATAGTGTGGCACATGGTGTCCATGAACCATTCGTTGGCCACGATGCCGAGGAGCGTTTCGTTGAGACCGATGGTGTATTTGCCGGTGGCCATTACGCGGTAGAAGGCTCAAAGTCACCCAAAGGGCAATGGAGAGGGCTATGCTAGGAGTCTCTCTGTGTGATCGGTTTAAAAATGAGACCATCCGCAGCAGAACCAAAGTAACCGAAATAGCACTCCGAATCGCTAAACTGAAATGGCAGTGGGCGGGGCACATTCCGCGTAGAACCGATGGCCGTTGGGGCGGGAAGGTTCTTGAGTGGCGGCCACGTACCGGAAGGCGTAGCGTGAGTAGGCCCCCCACAAGGTGGACTGATGACCTGGTGAAGGTCGCAAGAGTCCGCTGGATGCGGGTGGCGCAGGACCGGTCATTGTGGTAATCATTGGGGGAGGCCTATGTTCAGCAGTGGACGTCTTTCGGCTGATATGATGATTATGATGATGATGATGATGATGATTACGCGGTATTCGCAGGCCAATGGCTAGAAGACAACCACCAGCTGGGGCGTGACTTTATGGCATTTGAATATTATCGATAATATAGGAACATAATATAAAATTCTTACCTCTAGCGCTTCATCGACAGTAAACATTTTCCCCATAGTAAGTGCCAGTTCAGCTTCTCTCGTCCCAATAGTGTGGCACATGGTGTCCATGAACCATTCGTTGGCCACGATCCCAAGGAGCGTCTCGTTGAGACCGATGGTGTATTTGCCGATGGCCATTACGCGGTATTCGCAGGCCATGGCTAGGAGACAACCACCCGCTGGGGCGTGGCCCTATGATGTGAAATATAGATTAGTAAAGATCCATACACGACAGGCGAATGATACAGGGTGTCCTTAGCTATTGGACAAAGCCGAAATGTACATATCCGTTACGGTTTCAGAAACCAGGGTCGCGTTTTATAAAGTTACAATTTACAATTTCGCTGTTTGCCTCTCTTTCTAGCCAATATGTGAGTGCGTTAGAGAGACAAACAGCGAAATTGTAAATTGTAACTTTATAAAACGCGACCCAGGCCTCTATAGGTACCACAAAACTTTACAAGCGTACAATTCTACAAAATTGACAGCTTTTTGTATGGGAATTTATACAATTTTGTAAAGTTTTGTGGTATAGGACAGTACGCGCAGTATCATAACAATTGATGTAGTCGTTAGGAAGAAATTAAGAATATTTCGTTTTTTTGGGACAATGTCTATAATGTTAGTAGCTCCTGAGTCAATACTGTTTACCTACATAAAAAGTACCTAGGTATAGGTATATATTTTTTGTAAGCGTTTGATTAGTTTTGTTTTTAATATGTCATTATTAAGATTATGTTGTATGAACCGCTACAATTATGAGAGTAAAAGTAAAAAAAGAATTTAAGGTGGGGCCAACATTATTGTTTTAATTAATTATTTTATTTGTTTACCCTTAGTGCGAGACGCGAGTTCGAGTCGTATTTGGCATGTTTTTCTGCTGCCAGACTATGGGTAAAGGTGACTATGGGATACCTAAAGCTGGCTCTCCACTGAGCGCGCGGGGTATGGGTAGGATATGTGTTTCTTGGTGCAAAATAATGCATGGCAGGTTATGGTCCCAGATTATGACACCAGTTGTGGCCAGTGATGGCAAGAGTGCAATTATATTAATGTCGTGTTAGTTGGCTAACATTAGATTTTGTAAGTGAGCCTCAGTCCATGCCCAGCGTAAAGGTGCGTTCAAACTAAAAGAGCATTCGCTGTTCTAACCTCCCACTCTACCAAATTCGATCGGTACACAAAACGTGATTGGTTGATTTCGTAGAACGGGTGCTAGAACAGCGAATGCTCTTTTGGTTTAAACGCACCTTAAGCCTATAGACTGACCAGTAGAATAGGGCGGGAAATTTAAATTTTGTATAGCTAGCCAAATCTTTGCGCCTACACTTTTTGAATTCCGGAATCCGGTAACAAAACTTACGTTTATAGCCGCAGCTGTTGCATACGGAAACCCAAAGAGTTTGATCCAAACATCTTGCAAAGCGGTCGAGCACAGCTGCAGTCTTTTTATGTCAGGCTTGTACATTTCTGTGATGTCGAGACCCGCCGAAAACACGTTTGGTAATGCCTGAAATAAAAATAAAAAAACGATTTCGGCAACCCATTTCCGTCAGCATTATGCTGCGGCCACGACATTGGTCTAACTAAGGCTTAGAGGAAAACCATACGTGCGAGAAGGAGTACCCATATCGGCATCCCGCTTTAACTCATGGATTCGCTCGCCGCTGGTCGCCTTAAGGTGCGTTTAAACCAAAAGAACATTCGCTGTTCTAGCGCCCGTTCTATTACGAAATCAACCAATCACGTTTTGTGTACCGATCGAATTTCGTACAGTGGGAGGTTCTTTTAGTTTAACCGCACCTTTAGACCAATGTCGAGGCCGGGCCTTTATTGCAGTTGATGATGTTGATGAGTTGTTTATAATGATTTAATGATCGAAGCTTCAAAACGACATTTTGTGAATTTCTATTCGTTGCGGAAATATCCTCTGGCGAACCAGCTTATCAGTAGGAATAGGCGGTAAATTCAAACAAATTGTGGGCAGTTAACTCTTTGCGACTACATTTTTTTATGTGTTTATTTTTTTTTACTGATAGGCTGGGTCGCGTTTTATAAAGTTACATTTTACAATTTCGCTGTTTGCCTCTCTAACGCACGCACATATCCTCGTCCTGCCCGTATACTAAATTAGAGCTTTTGAAATTGAAACCTAATGAGTTCGAAAATATAATCGCTTTTCTTTTGTTCTAAACGATCGAATATGTCCTTTATAAATCACATTGGGCAGGACGAGGATATTGGCTAGAATGAGAGGCAAACAGCAAAAGTATAATTATTTTATGATTCACAAGTTGACTGGTCAGATTAGATTAGAAGTGACAATGCAAAACTTATCAAGGTCAAAATTTTTGGCAAGGTAAAATAAAAACTGCTATGCTATAATTTATATTTTGTAGGTAAACAACAAAATATTATAATTATTATAAAGGACGAAGGAAAGTGAATATACTTACGGAAGTCAAGATCATACCCCTAGGTTTGTTCTTCGCCACATCATCAAGGCCTTTGCTAATATCTTGCAGTAGTTCCAGGTTCAAACTGTTGACCGGTGCCCGATTTAGACTCATCACGGCGATACCCCCTTCGTCTGAGACGTCAACCAACCCGGTCGAAGAAAAATGACGACATATTGGAACTTTAGTTCCATGCCTCACTAGTCTCAAAGACAACATTGTGGAGAATGTAGATTTGAGTTTAGATAAAAAATATGTTTGAAATTATCTGCTAAAATGTATCCTTGACTTTTTATTACCTTTGATATTATCATAGCTTGACGATATGTTATCAACTATTTGCGCGATCGTGTGGTATCTTTAGTTTATACTTTGCACTTTGAACCTACAGTCCAAAAGTCGGTAAACAAACATATCGGTGGAGAAAAAAACATAACATTGACTAAGTAGATAATAACTTTCATTTCAACAGCTTTTTTTTCAATTTAATTCATCCTAAAATGGAACTAAATAAATGTAAGTAATTTTCGTGTCAGAGGACAAATACTACATAATATGTATAATATATATTTTTTTTTTATAATATTTTTTATTACAAATCGACCTAGTCCCACGGTAAGCTCAACTAAGGCTTGTGATGTGGGTACCAGGCGACGATATAATTATATAATAGATAGATACTTAAATACAATAAATACACAAATAATGCCGGGATTCGAACCCGGAACCTCCAGCTTCGTAGGCAGGGTCACTACCAACTAGGCTATGGAGGTTGCTAGGTTATAAGTAATTATGTAAATAATTAATATTTTAAAAGTAGAGAATATAAAAATATAGCAAAATCCAGCAAAAATACGGTGACGAATACAATATTAATGTTAAATAAAACAATAAATATTTTTGACTTAGTTATGTATATTAAAATACCATAAACTGATATAAAGAGAGATACAGAAATCTAAAAAACAATTGCTCCTCTCTTAAGCATATATCAGTAAAAAATACAGTCTCTTTTTTTATATAATGTAAGAACTCCAATAAGTCAAAAAATTAAAATACATTGTACGTAATTATTTCGCACGAATATAACATTTTATCTTATAGAATGTGCACAAAAGTACATAACAGATAAATACATGATTTAACAAGTTCACAGGGTTTCTAGAATCACATTCAACTTACAGATGCAGATTGATCAAAATGTGACTATGTCTAAAATGTTTTAAATAGGATCTCGTCATGGAATATGCACAAAGTTTGAATCAAACTTGTTGGATATATTTGGCAGTATAGTCACAGCAGTATTAAATACTACAGTAATGTTTTGAATAGGGTCAATCTTTGAAATGTCTATTATTTTTCCTACATTAGTGAACATCCAACCAAAATTGGTAAGTAGACACTGATAATCTCTGAAGTCAAGATTAGAAGTAGTTACTTGGCTTTCGCCTTCAAGCTCTGAATGTACATATCCAATCCCTGTTGAACCTGTGGAGTCTGCAAGAAGGAAAGGAACTCCTGAGTGTCTGCTTGACGAATTTTCTGCATACGGCTCAGTGGTCCTTGTCTAATCTTCAGCTTGGTCATAGTGCGGGCGAGTGGTGGAATTCTATCGAACTTCTTTATGAATTTCTTGCATTTCTCTATGGCATCAGCTTTGTCTGTAGCTGCCTCATCAATCATCCCAACCTGAAGAATTAAATTAAAATTAATGAGTTTTTTACTTTTCTGTACCAAATAATATTAGCATACAACTTCCAGGTGAATATGTGATGTGGGTTTGTGGATGTTTAATTTATTATCCGGCTTGAAAATTGAATAACATGAAATCGGTCATTTTCAAAATTTAAAGCCTAAAACAAACTACAGTGTCAGTTTTGTGACTGAACTGAAATTCTATGTAAAAAAAATTAGATATAGACCTAGACATTTAAAAGTGACCGAAATACTGTTTTGTATACAATTTAGAATGTATGTATGTCCAAGACTTAAGGATCATAATTGTTAACATATTCATGTTACAGTTCATACAGTATGATAAAACAACATGTGAAGGGTCCACGGAAAACACAGTACTTAAAAAAATCAGGGCAAATTCACAACTTATTCAGTTAAAAATAAGATGGTTTTTCTTTCTGTAATTGGAATTGACTAGACATGATCTTTCCGTGGACCGTTCATGTGATAAGACTAAGAAATTTAAGTGGCTTATGATGATTGTGCTTTTACTGAGTCACCTGTTACATGGCACTTTCACACTTACATACTTTTTAAAATGACAATGACGACAAATGATAAACACAGAACTGTCATAAACAAGACTTATATGGTGGTTGGTGCTCTTTACTTTATTTTAAGGAAATGAGAGCATTTAAGCATTTTTCAATAATTATAAGGAGTTACCTTCAATGCCTCATCCACTGTAAACAGCTTAGCCGTAGTAAGAGCCAGCTCTGCGTCCCTCGTTCTAATGGTGTGACACATGGTATCCATGAACCAGAGGGGTGCCACAATGCCCAGGGCAGTTTCGTTGAGGCCTATGGTGTACTTGCCGCCTACCATGGCACGGTATTCACAGCTCATGGCCAGGAGACATCCACCAGCCGGAGCATGACCCTGAAAAATATAAATAAATCATGTTATCATGGATTATCATGGTTTTGGAAAAAGATCCAGTCTATTTCGCAATATGTTCAATAGATGGCAGCACCAGTTCTCTCTAGCTATTCTAGAAAACTGTAAAGTATTCTAATAGGAGGTGCAGGCATGTATTGCTTACCCTCAGAGAATGGTCAAAGGCGCCTAGCCTTGTAAGGGATTACATATACCCGAGAAATTTGACCTGTGGTTGCTAAGACCGAGTGGCAGAGGGGTACAGGCATCAGCCGCGAAAGCTGAGTACGTGGGTTCGATCCCCACCTCGGACATAGGTGATCTTGGTCGTTTTTCTTTGGTATATGACATCTAATATTTATAAGATCCAGTCTACAAAAATCTGTCAATTCAATTTAAATCTTATGTCTAAAGGAAAGGTCATTTATTTCAGTATCAAATTTCAGAGTTTGGATTCTTTTTGCTAAATTATGCCCAATTACATGTCATACCACAAATCAAAATATTTAATGAAAAAACTTGATTTGTTCACCATATTTAATCTGACCTCTTAAGCTTTACCATAATGATCACTATGTATGATAATATTTTTCAGTTTTCACTGAATCTGAATCCCCAAGTTGCTCACAAATTGGTTGAATAATATTACAATAGAATAAACTTAAAGAAAAAATGCTTACATTAATAGCAGCAGCTGTGGCAAATTTGAAACCAAAAAGCTTAATCCACACGTCTTGTAGAGTTGTCCAAAATTGCTCAGCCCTCTTTAAGTCTGGCTTGTACATTTCCATGATGTCAAGGCCCGCTGAAAACACAGTTGGTGATGCCTGTAATAGGTAAATGAAAGTTAACTCTTTAACAATTTTTACCGTAACACTTGTTGAACCTTTTGGCAGCAGCATTATAAGTAGAGTAGGTGTAAATTAGGCCTGCATGGTCCATCAAATTTATAGGTATTCCATTATAATACTCACAGAAGTCAAGATCATGCCTTTGGGCTTGTTCTTGGCCACATCATCAAGTGATTTGCTGATGGCTTGCAGTAGATCTAGGTTCAGGCTGTTCACCGGAGCTCGCTGTAGTGTCATTACAGCAATACCTCCATCATCAGCGACATCTACCATCGGCCCAGCTGACGCTGACATAGGCCGGCATGCTGGCAAAACCCTGGTGGCGTGCCTGGCCAGTTGCCTCAGAGGAAACATTATGAATCTAAAAAGTAAAAAAAAGAAGTTTGAAAATAGAACATCGACTGACACTGTTGACTAATGTTGGAATTTATAAGAGCGATTTACGAACAATAGATTGCGATTTGTAGCACATATTCAAATTAAGTGTATTGTAGCGTACCTTATTAAAATTTTATTGAATAATTGAAATTTATTTGAACCTTGGACTTGTCTTTTATAGCGACGATGAAGGCGTTTTTCTGAACTGAAACTAACTACACACAATACTAAACAAACTTTTTGGCTGTCAAAAATGTTCTAGTGGAGAGCATGCTTTACATACGACCCAATGTTGTTTTTATTTTATGGTAATGTGGTAGAACTGTAAACACTACATGCTGCCAAGCTGTCACTGTCAATGTCATTGTCAAATATAATTTGGCATATTGCTTTTCTTTGCGATTCATCTTTAGCGTGAAAATTCATACTTAAATCATAATATTTCTCTTCACCCCTTTTTAAGATCCTTCTCAATATGTAGTAGTTTTGAATTTCACAATAAATAAATTCTGTAAAATGTCTCTCGAACAAACAGCGTGCGACGGTAAGTCAAAAAATTACCCTTCCAAGTTCCAACTTGCAAAGTATTTTCAGTTAATATCTCTAGTAAAACTATAATGTCATGCTTACACAAGAAAATCTCATATTTTGTAAGGTATACACTCTAAGATATATATGCTAAATCGGAACTCGAGTAGTGCTCACCAAACTTCGAATAACTATTGATTATTATGTTTACATTTTTCAGATCTGAAAGCATTTGAACGGCGATTGACTGAAGTAATAGCATGTTTGCAACCAGCTACGACTAGGTGGCGAAGTAAGTATAATTCAACCAACTAAGTATACTTTTCACACATATTCAAACTGTGATTTCATGTTTATGGGTACCAATCCTTAACCTTTTTTTTGCAGTCTTGCTGGCAGTGGTGTCGGTCTGTACAGCCATCGCGGCGTGGCACTGGCTCACAGACCCGCTCACTCCAGTAGTTTCTCTCACCCAGTCTTTGTGGAATCACCCTTTTTTTGCTTTCACTTCAACCTTTTTAGGTAAGTGGCAGGTTATTTTTAAATAATGTCACAAGTTTTTCCTATGATTTCCAGTAATTTTGATAGCCTAGGGCAAAACAACCCTCTGCCTCTGCTCTATCAGACATTGGTGTATTGCAATTTGGCCTCTATAGTATGGTATGGATAACAAAATTGAATAATTTTAGTTTACATGACCACATCAGTGGCAGGGGTAGACAGACATACAGGAGATATTGGAACCTGATTGATATGTATGACCCATTTGTGCAGATGTTCATAGGGCTTGATTACTTTCAAGGGTTGCTTATACAACAAGAAAAAAAATACAGAATATTACTTTAAAAAGAGGTTACACAATTTTTATACAATTGGTTTCAATTTGGTGGATTAAACAGAAAATAACAAAATAGATTTTTTAGGTGATTTACTCTACCACCTTATTGCACAGGTTGCAATGCCAACCTCATAAACGCAATAATCCTTAGATCTGAAAAAAAAAATTCTCTGGTCTACTAAGCACATGTTTTACAGTCGGACCACTAAGGGCCTGTTTCGATCCCTGAATAAAATTATATCTGTCAGATTAGTGTTATCTATCCTTTTATTTTATATGCCTGGTGAAAAGGATAGTGATTTTATCTGATATCTTAATCTGCCTTTAAAATTTACCGTGATGGTCCCATTGGCACCAAGTGGCGGTCTGATCAAGGGATCTTGGTAAAAATGAAGGGATGTTTACAAAAACAACATAACTACATTGAGCATAACTTTACAGGAAAGTGATAATACTAAATTCCTTTTAAAATAATATTCATTAAAGCTTAATATTCAGAAGCGGTAAAGATTTATAACCACTAAGTTAAGATTACCCATTTATTTGTGTTTCGGCTCATTACTTTTTTTGGAAAAAATAAAATAAGCCTTGCCACTTACATTGTTTTTGTAAAATTTTGAGTAGTTACGTTGTTTTTGTGCAAAAGTTGATGCACATTTTTGGATTTTTAAATCGTCGTATACGCTAATATTCCCCATTTTATAAGTCGATTTAGAATATGGTTTACTCTGAGTATTAATGCTGCAGTCTTATTCGACAGTTTAGTATGGGAAATAAAATATTTTCAATTTTTTGCGAAACGGGAAAGTTTTTAGACAATTTTTTTTTCACATTCTGTAGCTCCTTTGATGACGAACAGTATGACACCAAAAACTCAAATTTGAAAATGCTAGTAATGTTGTTTTTGTAAACATTCCTTCAAATGGTTGAAGTCAGTTTTTTTTATTTTAATCTGGTTATTATTAATTCCCAGTGGTCCTATTCATGGTCGGCGTGCACCGCAAGGTGATCGCGCCGAGCATCGTGACGGCGCGCACGCGCGCGGTGCTCAACGACTTCAACATGTCGTGCGACGACAGCGGCAAGCTCATCCTCAAGCCGCGCCCCGCCAACACTTGATTATATACTACTTAACAATACATTACTTTGTAGATTATAACGAGTTTTATTTTAACATTTATGTTGACTAGTGACTACCTCAGTTGCAGAGGTATCATTATTATAAGTCAGACCGACTAGACTAGACTAGAATAGTCAGTTAGAGTCAGACTCTTGTCAGTCAGTTCCTTGTAGAGGAATATAAGAAAAAAAACTTCATGTACAAAATTATACTATATAGTCTAGGTTTTCACAAATGAGTGAATCTGCAAAATTATGCTACTTAAATTATGCAAACATGCAAATAGTGCTTGTTTGTAGTTGGCCCATTAAGGAAAATGCTTATTAACACCAGAAAAATGTATATTTGCATAGTTTAAGTAGCAATTTTGCATAAAATCAGCGTGACTGAGGCGACCGTAACCATGGCAACAACAGACAGAAAAAAGTTGATTCACCCAAATAAGTCACTGTTCCCGCTAAAAGTGACGAGTTGACAGTCATGCGCCCAAGGTGTTAAATACACTAGTTATTAAGCGTTAGGAGACTGAACCCGATAATAGATAAATACAGGAATTACAGGAGACTGCAGGAAATTGAGGAGGATTTCACCCATAACGAACCCCAGAAACTACTTTTATTTACCCTGGTATTGTGAAACACATACCTAAGTTGTGTGTAATAATTGCCAGTGGTCCTGTTCATGGTGGGCGTGCACCGCAAGGTGATCGCGCCGAGCATCGTGACGGCGCGCACGCGCGCGGTGCTCAACGACTTCAACATGTCGTGCGACGACAGCGGCAAGCTCATCCTCAAGCCGCGCCCCGCCAACACTTGATTATATACTACTTAACAATACATTACTTTGTACATTATAACGAGTTTTATTTTAATATTAACACTTTCGCAACCAAGCATTTCGAACAATAATCCAGGAACTGACAGACACCGCTAGACAGACAAGGACGTGATTCAATGCTGCGCCGCGAACCCGCTAGGCGGGCACGCGTCCGATGCTCAGGGTTGTGTCAAATTACTGTCGTAACATACGTAATTAAGAGATGCGAGTCGCTTTGCTTAAATAGAGTAACGAACTGTGCAACAGAGAAGCATCTTTTATATAATTCTTTCACGAGTGGGAAAGAAACCCAAATGAAAAACCTACCAAACAATTTTTGAGCAGTCCACGGGCAAGATAGTACTAAAATAAAGTTATTATCGATCTTGAAAATAGATTACAATGTCCCAAAAGAAAGTACTTAATTAGTCTTAATAACTTTTTTAATTAGTTGGTTCAAAAACCTAAGCTGTGTCTAATAATTCCCAGTGGTCCTATTCATGGTGGGCGTGCACCGCAAGGTAAATACAGGAATTACAGGAGACTGCAGGAAATTGAGGAGGATTTCACCCATAACGAACCCCAGAAACTACTTTCATTTACCCAGGTATTGTGAAACACATACCTAAGCTGTGTCTAATAATTCCCAGTGGTCCTGTTCATGGTCGGCGTGCACCGCAAGGTGATCGCGCCGAGCATCGTGACGGCGCGCACGCGCGCGGTGCTCAACGACTTCAACATGTCGTGCGACGACAGCGGCAAGCTCATCCTCAAGCCGCGCCCCGCCAACACTTGATTATATACTACTTAACAATACATTACTTTGTAGATTATAACGAGTTTTATTTTAACATTTATGTTGACTAGTGACTACCTCAGTTGCAGAGGTATCAGTATCATAAGTCAGACTAGACTAGACTAGTCAGTTAGAGTCAGACTCTTGTCAGACTAGCCCTGTCCAAGTGTGCATAGCCAGTTCTTTGTAGAGGAATATAAGTTTAGGAAAAAAACTTCATGTACAAATTCAATCTATAGTCTAGGTTTTCACAAATAAGTCACTGTTCCCGCTAAAAGTGACTAGTTGACAGTCATGCGCCCAAGGCGATAATAGATAAATACAGGAATTACAGGAGCCTACAGGAAATTGAGGAGGATTTAACCTATAACGAACCCCAGAAACTACTTTTATTTGCCCTGGTATTGTGAAACACATACCTAAGCTGTGTATAATAATTGCCAGTGGTCCTGTTCATGGTGGGCGTGCACCGCAAGGTGATCGCGCCGAGCATCGTGACGGCGCGCACGCGCGCGGTGCTCAACGACTTCAACATGTCGTGCGACGACAGCGGCAAGCTCATCCTCAAGCCGCGCCCCGCCAACACTTGATTATATACTACTTAACGATACATTACTTTGTAGATTATAACGAGTTTTATTTTAACATTTATGTTGACTACCTCAGTTGCTGATCATTATCATAAGTCAGACTAGACTAGACTAGACTAGACTAGTCAGTTAGAGTCAGACTCTTGTCAGTCTAGCCCTGTCTAGATTATAATGCGTTTTATTGTAACATTTATGTTGACTACCTCAGTTGTAGAGGTATCATTATCATTTAACATAAGTCAGTCAGACTAGACTAGTTAGCTAGAGTCAGACTCTTGTCAGACTAGCCCTGTCCAAGTGTGCATAGCCAGTACCTTGTAAAGGAATATAAGTTTAGGAAAAAAAAACTTAATGTACAAATTCAATCTATAGTCTAGGTTTTCACAAATAAGTCACTGTTCCCGCTAAAAGTGACTAGTTGACAGTCATGCGCCCAAGGCGATAATAGATAAATACAGGAATTACAGGAGACTACAGGAAATTAAGGAGGATTTCACCCATAACGAACCCCAGAAACTACTTTTATTTACCCTGGTATTGTGAAACACTTACCCAGGGGCGTAGCTAGAGTAAATGGCGCCCGGGGCAAGTGCCAAATTTGCGCCCCCCCCCCCCCCCTTCTCGTTTTCCAAAGTTAACTTAACACCTAACCTAATATTGACATTGCTAGCAGTAAATCCATCGCCACTTTACGTATAGGGGAAAATAGTACATTACGCTACAAGTGCGAAAAAAATGAAGTTCGAAACGAGAGGAGGTAAATTTAAGCACGACCGAAGGGAGTGGTTTAAATCGACACGAGTTACGAATTTCGTTTTCGCACGTGTATCGTACGACGTGTTTCAGTACTTATGGCATGGCTCTCCGAAGATTTCGATTTCGTAAAAAAGCGCCATCTGTACTGAAACATATTTTTTAGTACAGATGGTGCCTTTTTTAGGCTCTAGTGTGTCATTTTACGTCAGGTCCAAAACTTCGGAGGGCCATCTGCACTAAAAAACGTCGTACGAGACGCGTGCAAAAACGAAATTCGTAATCTCGTGTCGATTTAAAACACTCCCTATCGGTCGTGTTTTAAAACATCGCCACTTGTTTCGAATTTCATGTTTTTCGCACTTGTGTCGTAATGTACTATTTTAGTACAGATGGTTTACTTTTTAGGCTGCAGTGCGAGAAGTGGGTCATTTTACGTCAGTTTCAAAAATTCGGAGGGCCATCTGTACTAAAAAACGTCGTACGAGACACGTGCAAAAACGAAATTCGTAACTCGTGTCGATTAAAAACTCTCCCTATCGGTCGTGTTTTAAAACTTTACCACTCGTTTCGAATTTCATGTTTTTCGCACTTGTGTCGTAATGTACTATTTTCAGTACGTATGGCGCTTTTTTACGTGCTAGTGCGAGAAGTGGTTCATTCTACGTCAGGTCTTCGGAGGGCCAAATGTACTGAAAAACGTCGTACCAGAATACACGTGCGAATGAGAAATTTCCCTGCTAGGAGGTATTAAAGTGGCACTTTTCTGTTCAAGGACTTTCTGTTGTACCCTTGTGACACAATTTACTATTGTTCTATATTTTATTATATTATTTTGTCTGCGTAATTAATATGTATACCTTGACCAAATTCACTAAATCGCAACTTTATAGTACTCGTACTGCCGGTCTAGTCTGACCAGACGAAACTAAAAGGGGTCTTAATTTGGGTAGGATGAAACTAGGGTTTGCAATTCGAATATTCGAGTATTCGAATATTCGAATTATTAGCCTTAAATACTATTCGAATTTGACAACAGTCATTATTCGAATAAAACGAATATTTCGAATAATGAAAAAGTAATTGAAAATAATTAAATTTTGCGGAGAATTACAATAAAATCCCAATATTAACAATAACACCTATGTAAAAATTGATTTCAATGATTAAACAAAGTTAAATTCAATGAAATCAATTGAAATATTCGTTATTTAGTGGATTTATTCAAAAGGTGATAGCTTCAATTGTTTTCCAAAAATGTTCAAATGGATTTTCTGCAAGCAAAGTTCAGACAGATTCCTAAGAAGTTAACAAACAAACACCAGGTACAGGTAGTTTCGGATAAGTAAAGACCATAATAATGTTATAAATATCAATATGAAGCCATAATATCTACCGAATGTAATAAGTGGGAGTAATTGGCGATTTTAAAATTATAGTATATTATTTGATGTATCGTATACTTTGCCAAAGTTAATATTTTCAAAACTAAATCTATACCACAGATATTATAAATTAGTATTAATAATTATAGCGACCCCGATCACTGGTTTCGTAATTAGTATGAACTGTAATACCCTAATGTTAAAATATCAGTATTCAAGTAAAACCAAATTGACTCATTATAAAACGGGACAGTTTTGTTCCGTGATCCCTTGAATACAGTATGACTTACTGCTCGGGTCAATTAAGCAGCTTTTTTATTAATAAAATGTTTGATAAATTAAGTTATTTATGACCAATATTTTTTACTATTACGCAACATGTATTAATTATTGACTATATATTATATTGGCCGGGTTTTTTTAGACTGAAACCCTTCTTGCTCGGTTGTTAATGGTTATCTTCTCATGCAACGTATTAGAATATTTTTTCATAACGAATTATTCTACTTCAATTTACAATTTTATACATACATGTCAGATCAAAAAATGGATATGGATAATATGATTAAAGATATCAAGTATCTCATATTTGAATCCATATGAAAAACAATTTTTAACTCCTTACACAGAATCTAGAGTTCCAGACTAGCTAGAATGCCACGGACCGTACCTAGCTCTTAGGTACCATAAAAGTCTGTTTTTGGATATTGCACTTTCATTTTACGTCATATATTTTGCAATTAGACGCCATGGTAACATTAATTAGTTATTTTTTTAATAATATTCGTTTTATTCGAAAAATTCGAATATTCGAATACTGGAAATCGAAGTATTCGTATTATTCGAATACTAAAATTGGGCGAATATTGCAAACCCTAGATGAAACCCTAAATAGGGTCACTTTTAGGATACCACAATTTTATCCAAAATTCAACCTACTAGGCAGGAAAGGCCCTACCTACCTACTAGGAAACAAAATAAATGCAACTGTTCTAATCTAACTGAATAGGTACATTTTCAATTTATTCGATGCTAAGAAGAGTAATACGGGTAAGTACTACATGCCAGGGATCGGAACCGGTTTTTTAGAAAAACCTCTAAGTAGCTCAATATTTTTAAATGTTTTACACTCTTTATGTAGTATTCAACATTAACATTAACTATTAACATCATATTTTTGAATTACTCCATTAACAAAAAAATTATAAACCGAAGAACGAAAAAGAACGGAATTCGAACCGTTCTTTTGTATGGAGCAAAAACCGTTATCCGATCCCTGCTACATGCAGCACAGGATATAAAATTGTTTTCATACTTTTAGTATTAAAACTTCTCCAAATGGATAAGAGAAAAAAAATGTGAAATCTATAGAAAGCGAGTACGGTATTTCTGAAATACATGGTAAAAAAAATATTCCATTTTAGCTTTTTGTGAATATACGCATAAAAAATTTTGATTTATTTGTGTATAAATAATGCAAAAGGAAATCAAAAATTTTGGCCGGTTTGGAGCCCCTCCTAATTTGGCGCCCAGGGAAAATGTACCAATCTAGCATTTTTTAAATATACGCATGAAGATTTTCTTTATGTGTAAGATATGCAAAAGGAAATCAAAATAAATTGCTGATTTGGCGCCCCGCTTAATTCAACATTTTTGTAATATATAAATTATGCAAAAGGCAATCAAAAAATCTTCGCCGATTTGGCGCCCCTTCTGATAGATTACGCATACCTACAGATTTTTAATTTATTTACATGTAAATTATGCACGAGGAAATCAAAATTTTTTGCCGATTTTACTACCGGACAAAATGTTCCTTTCTAGCATTTTGTCACCTTATGTATAAGTTTTGCAGAAGGAATTGGCGCCCCGCCTAATTTGACGCCCGGGGAAAATGTCCCAATCTAGCATTTTACGAAATTAAAATTTTTTAATGTATAAATTATGCAAAAGGAAATTAAAAATGTTGGCCGATTTGGCGCCCCCTCTAATTTGGCGCCCGGGGCACGTGCCCCCCCTGCCCCCCCCTAGTTACGCCACTGCACTTACCTAAGCTGTGTGTAATAATTCCCAGTGGTCCTGTTCATGGTCGGCGTGCACCGCAAGGTGATCGCGCCGGGCATCGTGACGGCGCGCACGCGCGCGGTGCTCAACGACTTCAACATGTCGTGCGACGACAGCGGCAAGCTCATCCTCAAGCCGCGCCCCGCCAACACTTGATTATATACTACGTAACAATACATTACTTTGTAGATTATAACGAGTTTTATTTTAAAATTAACACTTTCGCAACCAAGCATTTCGAACAATAATCCAGGAACCGACACACCGCTAGACGGACAACGTGATTCAATGCTGCACGCCGCGAACCCGCTAGGCGGGCACGCGTCCGATGCTCAGGGTTGTGCCAAATTACTGTCGTAACATACGTAATAAGAGATGCGAGTCGCTTAACGAACTGTGCAACAGAGAAGCATCTTTTATATGATTATTTCACGAGTGCGAAAGAAACCCAAATGAAAAACGTACCAAACAATTTTTGAGCAAGTCCACGGGCAGGATAGTACTAAAATGTTATTATCGATCTTGAAAATAGATTACAATGTCCCAAAAGAAAGTATTTAATTAGTCTTAACAAATTAATGCCATATAATGTTTTGATGCTGTTAGGAGTCGCTTATCTATCGTATTAGGTAAACCTGTAATGGTAGATTTAAGTTGTTAATATATAAATAAATTAATTAATAACTTTTTTAATTAGTTGATTCAAAAACCTAAGTTGTGTGTAATAATTCCCAGTGGTCCTGTTCATGGTGGGCGTGCACCGCAAGGTGATCGCGCCGAGCATCGTGACGGCGCGCACGCGTGCGGTGCTCAACGACTTCAACATGTCGTGCGACGACAGCGGCAAGCTCATCCTCAAGCCGCGCCCCGCCAACACTTGATTATGTACTACGTAACAATACATTACTTTGTAGATTATAACGAGTTTTATTTTAATATTAACACTTTCGCAACCAAGCAAAACGAACAATAATCCAGGAACCGACAGACACCGCTTGACGGACAACGTGATTCAATGCTGCACGCCGCGAACCCGCTAGGCGGGCACGCGTCCGTAGATAGTTTAGGTTTTCACAAATAAGTCACTGTTCCCGCTAAAGCTAGGCGTCCACAGACCCGAATCGTACGCATTGGACGCATCGCATTTAGTATTCTTTGTATAGAAAGTCACACAAGTGCGTCCACTGTTTCGCACCGTAGGTATGTATCGTAATATCCGTGGAAGAAATGCGATGCGATGCGTCCGATGCGTACGATACGAATATGTGGACGCCTGGCTTAAAAGTGACGAGTTGAGTCATGCGCCCAAGGCGATAATAGATAAATACAGGAATTACAGGAGACTGCAGAAAATTG
The DNA here is from genome assembly GCA_025490895.1 of Thaumatotibia leucotreta. Classification (NCBI taxonomy): domain Eukaryota; kingdom Metazoa; phylum Arthropoda; class Insecta; order Lepidoptera; family Tortricidae; genus Thaumatotibia; species Thaumatotibia leucotreta. The sequence goes on from JALPQI010012223.1 coordinate 33,287, forward strand.
AGGAGGGTTTAACCCATAACGAACCCCAGAAAATACTTTACACATACCTAAGTTGTGTCTAATAATTCCCAGTGGTCTTGTTCATGGTCGGCGTGCACCGCAAGGTGATCGCGCCGAGCATCGTGACGGCGCGCACGCGCGCGGTGCTCAACGACTTCAACATGTCGTGCGACGACAGCGGCAAGCTCATCCTCAAGCCGCGCCCCGCCAACACTTGATTATATACTACTTAACAATACATTACTTTGTAGATTATAGTGAGTTTTATTTTAACATTTATGTTGACTAAGTGACTAAGTACCTCAGTTGCAGAGGTATCATTATCATAAGTCAGACCGACTAGACTAGAATAGTCAGTTAGAGTCAAACTCTTGTCAGTCAGTTCCTTGTAGATGAATATAAGTTTAGGAAAAAAAAACTTCATGTACAAAATCATTCTATAGTCTAGGTTTTCACAAGGTAGGTATTAGGATTTTGTGAAACAGTACCGGGGGCGAACGTGTTAACCTTTTGAACGCCAAAGACAAATATGCACACCACAGGTCCAACGCCAAAGACCGATTTAGTCATTATCCACAGCAGTGGCGTAGCGTGCCTTGTCGGGGCCCCGTATAAAAATTTTTTGGAGGCCCTTATATGGAGGTAATATAAATTAGAAAGTTTTTATTATTTTTCCTTACACACTTTGGGGGCCCCCGTGGCCCGGGGTCCCTGTATAATTGATACGGCAAATACGGAAGTAGCTACGCCCCTCCACAGAGCAATTTACACCTACCCGCTCGAGCGTAAAGTTCACATTCAGTTTTGGTGTTTCGTTGACGTGACGTCTGAGTGACACCTTGTATATGTACCTAAGTATATTTAATATGGCGTTGAAAAAGTTAAATAAGGCCAGTCTAGTATACAGTAGGTATGTTACCGATGTATAGAAATAAAACGAAAGTATTGTGAGAGTCTATTCATGTTTATTAATTATAACTTTGGTGTGTTTATTATACTACAAAATATATGAGTACTACGTATTATACAAATCGCAATAAACAAATGTGACTCGAATTCAAACAATGAACAACAATCAAGATAACTACAAATTGTTTTACCTTCTTCTATGAATTTGCTATAAAATTGTCTAGTTTTAACATTCAATATTACGAATACATGTAGCAAGCCATCTTGCAACTGTCAAAGAACATTTATTACAGGAGCTCAAAGAAATCCGTCTAGTTTTGACAACCCTAATTTTCAAACAAATCAAAATTATCAACTACCTTATTTCAATCAAATTTTCACTTCACTAGAGTTAATTTTTAGACTCAACGTGGAGTATTCGTATTGGAATTATTTAAAATGGAATATTATTTTCGAAAACTTATTCGATTATAAAAATAGATATAAAATTATGACTCTGGGCAGTGTAAATTTGGATTTCGTACCTTATTTTTATATCTATCGATTATACGATCGAGTAATCCACGTCAACATGAGCAAAAGTATATTTTATCAGCCCTAGTATGCATACAGTTCTCATATAAGGTCAGGTGGGGTAAGTGTGCCTTGTATTGACAGATTGACACATACCTACAAGTAAAATCTCATCTAGAATTCCTCATAGTGGCGCAATTATAATAGTCAAATAGGGTAAGTGCGTCCATAGCAAAAACCTCTCCGTGATACATAGGTACTATTGTAGGTACATTATGTACTAGTTAGTATTGAAAACGCTCACTTAGGTAGACCCGACCTGTAAAAAGCGATTCGACTATGCATCAGCGGATATACAATAAAATCTACTTTTACACATCGCTATATTTGATAGCGATCAATTCCTAACAGTAAATGCAATTTAAAGTATCCACTATGACACTTACAATCGATTTTGCAAGCAACAGTGACAATTATTAATAAAGATTTACACATTCCAACAGATATACATTAATCAAGGAGTAATAAAGATTGTGCTCACTGTGCGAAGAAAGTTTTATTACCTAAGCAAATATGTTAGTTTATAAATACCTCCTAGAATCCTTTGCCTCCTTTGTTTCTCTAACTAGGTATTTTATAATTTTGTCAAATGTCATCTAAAACTGACGATCTGCCAGATACATTATATTTTCTCAAAAATGTACGGATAATTATTATCACTATGTCTCAGATTGTCAACGTAGCGACATAAAAGCAAAGATAAAATACAGAGGGTAGTCAAAGGATCCTTTACTTAAGTAAAATATATCGTAAAACGTTGTGCCAAGTGTAGACCACTACAATTAAATTCGATTATTTACCGTAAATTATGGTTTAATAAATTTCAATGAGATCTTAGGGAGAAAGGTGAACAATATTTTTCATAGAGGACAGAAATTCACAACTCACGAAATGTGGTTTTGAGCATATAACAGCGGCATTATATATTTAAAAACATGTATAATGATTAACTTACGACAATATAATTGAATGACAAACGTAGTAAATATTCCTAATACATAATTATAAAAACTTGTAAACTAGGACATATTATCTATGTTACGTTTTTACATAATTATCAATGGTGAAACATATTTTAAAAAATCCTTTTAAATTTATTATGATAGATAACGTCAAGGCAGTGGTATATGCATAAATTTAACATTGTTAACATGATGTCCTTAACATCTATATTAATTTAAGAAAGGCATTTCCTGACCAATATAATAATTACATATATTTTGTTCATCATGTTGTTTGGACATGATACAAGGTTAGTCGATATTCATAATAATGCCATAAGATTAGTTCCATGTTTCAATTAGAAACGAATTATGACTAATAAAGTATTAATAAGAACTTTCTGTCAGTAAATCTATAAAATGCCTTTGAATATTATGCGATAGGAATCGTCTTGTGAGAATTTATAGTTCAGTCTTAAATACAATTAAAGTAATATTGGCTTTTTAAATATTATTTTTAAAAGCGATTGTATAATTGGTGGTGTAAAATTATTATTTAATACAGTAACAATAGGTATATAGGTTCACATAAATGGTTTTATTTGTGCAACTATTTGTTAACGGTACTTAAAATAGTAATAAATATTGCACACTCAAATGTGGTAACGAAGTTAAAGTAATTCCAAGGCATCATACAGTAAGATAAGTAGAGTAAATCGTAAATATAAATAATACTTGTTTCTTATTCTACATATTCAAATAACGTAAATGTCCCAGTGTCCGACACGCCCTCTTGACACATTAAATCTTAATTCAAACGAATAAAGACAGCAAAGAGGGATTCATTGTTGTCAAATATTAGGACTTTTACCTTAGTTCTTAATTATAAAAGCTGATTTACAAGATTGCCTCTGAATGCTATACATATTGTGACGGTACAGTATCTAACCTTGCATGTGCGGGGTAAGGGGTAAGATTTCTCGAGAATCAATTTCATAGGCGAATTTGCTTTTGAAGCTTTCCATACTAACCTATAAAATCCTGTCTAATTTAAATTGTATGTACATGTCTCAAAAATATTTTCGAGTTTTCGACAACGTCTATAACACTACCTATTTTGTAGATTATTGCGATATCGTTTGAGGTTTTACCCCGACGTCGATCGTCGTGGATACTTTGTATAGAAGATTGTCTGTAAAGGTGTATGTTATCTTACTATTCGTTTGGACAACGAATGCACTACAATACTATAAATGGTAAAAGGTTATTACAAAACGGTGTGATTATAAATCATCTAAATCTGCTTAATCTAATGCGGTTGGCGAGTGTACACTATGCCTAAGATGCGTACCTATTTGATGTTTTAGAAAACAATCTCGATTAGGACTTATTGTTTTAATAAACTCGTTACCTTTCACATCATGCAATTAAATAGGGTAGGTATGCACTGTCATTAGTAGTATTTCCTTTTAGTATTAGGTTCTGAACGAGGGTAATGCTACACTACAGCAACATAAATGCGCCGATGAGAAATCCCCTAAATTATTGTCGACTCATTCCCCACAGCAACATGCAAGGCTGGAGTGCTGGCCTCACGCCGCTAGCAACGTCTTGATGTTTTTCGGTGTCGTCTGGTGGTTCAAGTGCTTAGTTGTATATCTCAGGGCGTTGAGTAGAGGCTCTGCTTTAGCTGGAGTCTGCTGTTGTAGGAACTTGACGCAGCCTTTGACGTCGACTGAGGAGGAGCGGCAGAACGCGCCAGACGGGTGGACCCAGTCGTAGAGGATGATCAGACCTACCATGACGCGGAGGACTAGGAGGGAGGTTTCCTCGCGGCTGAATTGGGCGACGAGTTTTCTGGAAAATGGAAAATTTGGTTTTGTTTACATCGGTCAATTTTCGTGTGAACTAGTTTTTGGAGAAATCAAGATAAGCTTACAACACCGAATTAAAAGCAGCACCGATTGCGATTCTTTTGCGTAAAATCAGGTTAAAAAAGATGAACGTACCAACTAGCCAAGTAAATAACTAAAATGAAATGTTGACCCTGTCTACACTAACAGACTCTCTCAGAGTTTGCATATGATATTATATGATACGTATACCTCACTCGATGTTACATTAAGTAGGAATGAGATATATTTTATTATGATCAAACGCTCGATCGAGCATCGCCGTACCATGTTGAGTCCGATGCCGCGCCTTACTATAAGTTTGTTTTAAAATTGCGTAAACACGAGAGTAATAAACATTTCCAGGCTGTGTTTACGCTAAACTGGAATTTACGGCATAATAAAACTATGTACTTATAATGGATTCAGGTCAGCGTATCCCGTACGTGCAAGCGGAAGAATTGATAAGTTCACTATGCAAAATGCGTTCATTGGCATTCAATAAAAATACTCTTGATTGAATAGGTAACTCAATAAAACATATTACAGGAAGCGCAAGTACACAGATGTGAAAGAAAGATTTCATAATTCCAGTATCAGATGATATCTTTGACTAGGTAACACAATAAGTTAGCCGTAACAAACAATAGGTACGTAACTACGTACATAGGTACATAAATAAGTATCTAATGGCCACTAAAGTCCCCACAAAGGCCACGAGTTCAGTAGTTACAAGTATATGTCCCAGTACCTAACTCACAAATTGTCAAATTTATGCATAAGAGACGAGGGAGCTACAGAGTCGTTCACACAATTGCGAACGTGCAAGCAAACACGTATGACGTACCAAATTCAAACATGTAATAAAGTAACAATTTTAATAAAGGAAGCTAACGTAATCAGATTGACGGTGACCCGTTAAGTACCTAGGTACTGACAATAGACAGATGCTTATTGGCCGTTCCCTACAATTGAATTAGAACCACACGAAGTCTATTAATAGGTAGAGACCGTGACACAATTATGATTTTCTTAATAACTGGGGCAATTAGTGAGATTAACTACATGTTTAATTTACTGCCGTAATAAAAATTACAAGGAGGAAAATTAAAATTTTAATTGCAAAGGAAAATGCGAAAACATAAGAAATAAAAACAGAGGGACGCAAGATTTCGCAAGAAGAGACTGAGATGACAAGTAGAGACTGTAGAGGCTTATATAATAATATCTTTATTGCAGATGTTTGATTGCAACTAGGTGAGTGATAATAGGTACCTACATTATTTTCTGACAAATGTTGGCTGTTGTAGATAGTCAACTGCGATAAAACTACGTATTTCATACTATGTATAGTTTATCATTTGCATAATATCTTTCATACTTACTGTATGCACTGCTACGACTTTAAAGTCAATCTTTAGTTTACCTGATTGGCCATACCAGGGATGGAAATGTATACAACAAAACAACGTTTAACAAATGTAAAACAACGTTTTGAGATGTATTACAGGGTGCTTAAAAGACAAGTTGCCAATCGCTAATGCTTACTAGCGTATCGTACTTTTCCCTCTCTGTTACTCTTTCATACTATTGCGACAAAGAGAGGTAGCTGCCTTTCGTTTACGACTGACGATTAAGCGTTAGCGATTGGCAACTTGTCTAAGCACCCCGGAGCCGTTACGACTAGTATTTATTAAAATATAGAATCTAGCACGAACCAGCTACCGAAACTACGTTCAACGATTGTTATTCACGGCACACGGCGCGGCGCATTGTCACTTTCAATGGCTGCTCCCGGTAAGGAAATGGACAATCACGCGCGAGGGGCGACGCGAAATGCGTCAGGACCATTTGATATTTGATTAATCAAATTATTACTATTATTACTACTTATTTGTCCCCCTGGCTGTGGAAACTACAGGTTGCTGGTGCGCAGGGTAAGAGTTTTCTTAGGGAACTGGGACGACGCCTGCAGGCAAGGGGCCTTGAACCCCGCTCCGGTTCGTTCCTGGAGCAGAGACTGTCCATCGCGATTCAGCGCGGAAACTAAGGGTTTTTAAGATTTAAGTTTCTATTTTAAAATTACTTTAACTAATTTAAGTTTTAAGATTTAGTTCGTAGTCAATATTATTGTTAATTAGTTATTGTTTTCAATTATTTATCATTTCATTTATATTTAAGGCACATTTACGAATTTATAATAAGACTTAATTCTGTATAGGTATTTTCTTTTGATTGTATCTAGCTGATAAGTATGCTATTTTATAATTCTACAGCTTTATTTAAAAAGTTAGCCCCGTTGGAGGCTCGTCTGTTGGCAGGATGTCAAAATATGATTCATAAGCTGTGAACAAGCCTACTCAGGAAAAGCGGAAA
>JALPQI010012224.1:0-54094 GCA_025490895.1 Thaumatotibia leucotreta
AATCTCGTTTCGTGTAACGATCGAATTTCGTAGAGTTGGGGGTTAGAACAGCGAATGCTCTTTTGGCCTGCATGCACCTTAACGATCGCCGAGCTTAGCCACGGACGGACAAATAGACACACAGTCCCTTATATTCCAGTATGTGTGTCTATTTGTCCGTCCGTGGTCCGTCGTATTCGGAGCCTTCCAACGCTGCATCGACAAGTTTATGCTTGCCTTGCAACCCAACGGTAATGACCTGGCAAAGATAGGTGGAATCCATTGGATGTGGGCTGCGCACTATTTAATACTATTTATCCTTATGGCACGCTACGATAGGGGTTTTGGGGGACCTAATGTCCATCGGCAGATAATACGTATCATTACTATCATCATTTAACGATGATGAATAGAGTTAGTCCAATCCCAGTTATTGTTGGAAATACATATTATGTTAGAACATGATGTGAATAGAAAACTGTTATCTATTGAGCAGATGGTGGTTAAGGTGGTCATTGGTGGTGTTTATTGAACATTTATATTGTTATCTTAATTGTAACAAATAATACGATCGAATTCCGTTTTTATATTTACGTGACCTTGACGCCGATTTCACGCCGAAATCACGCCGCCGCCGCCGACTTTTCGGCAAACGCCGCCGCCGATCATTTTGACATCGGCGCACACGTCTATATAGTAGTGACTTACTAATAAGGTGGCAGTTCTAACCTAAGGCACTGGTCTCACCGCGAGCTATCGGTTAAAAAACACGAACAAAAGATACGCACTCCCGTGTAAATAAAAGATACACTCTCTTTTTAACCGACTTCAAAAAGGAGGAGGTTTACAATTCGTCGAAATCTTTTTTTTTTTTTAATGTATGTTCCCCGATTACTCAAAGACACGTGGACCGATTTGAAAAATTCTTTTTTCGTTTGAATGGGTATACCTTCTAGTTGGTCGCATTGTCACCGAATCCAGATCTGATGATGGGATCCTGGAGAAATCGAGGGAACTCTTCAAATGTTGTAGACACACATGACATTTTTCATTTATTTTCGAAGACTATTCAAATATTTGCGTCTAGTCATGAACTTTTACGTTGGTGATCTGATGATGGAAGGTACAACTCCTTAGCAATTAGGAGTTGGGGGATAATTCTTTAAGTATAACATATTTCGTGTATTTTGGAAGCTATTTGAGTATTTGCCTTTAGGTGGTCATCCTTTCATGTTGGTGAGCTGATGATGAAAGGTACAACTCCTTAGAGATTAGGAGTTGGGAGACAATTCCTTAAACATAACATATTTCATGTATTTTGGAAGCTATTCGAGTATTTGCGTTTAGGTGGTCATCCTTTCATGTCGGTGAGCTGATGATGAAAGGTACAACTCCTTAGAAATTAGGAGTTGGGGGATAATTCTTTAAATATAACACAGTTCATGTATTTTGGAAGCTATTTGAGTATTTGCATTTAGGTGGTCATAGTCTCATGTTGGTGAGCTGATGACGAAAGGTATAACTCCTTAACTATTAGGAGTTGGAGGATAATTCTTTGAATATATCTATTTAAGTGTTTGCTTAGTAGTTATGACATGTTGGTTAGCGGTAAGTGATTCTTTAAATAATATAGGCATGCTAAGGCTGTTACCTATAATCTTTGAAATTATTCATACTTGCTGATGATACAATGTATATCTCCTTCATAATGGGATAATTCTTTGAATATTTAAGGTATCCAGTTCAGGTTTTCTGGCCTATTACAGTGCAGTACATTCTAATTATAAGTATTTAGAGCATACTAAATAACGATTTTACACTACTAAAAAGCAAAAAATTGGCTTGGCACCGACTTCTAAGAAATCTGTAGCGTACCTAGCCATAATATTTTATTTCAATGAATAAGGTAAAAGGTTTAAAGGTTTGTGTAGGAAATCCTAAGAAGTAGGAACTAAAATTATTTTTGACTTTTTAGTTTGGGCGAATTTTTGAAGGCGGTTTTATTTTTATTTTAAAATATTTTATATTTACACGGGAGTGCGTATCTTTTGTTCGTGTTTGTAGCCGATAGTTCATAGCTTAGTAGCTCGCGGTGAGACCGATGCCTTACCTAACCCACTTTGTCCTACCCAGTTCTAACCTAACCTAACGTACTTTGATACAGTAGTGACTTAATAATGAGATGGCAGTTCTAACCTAACCCACTTTGTCGTAGCAGTGAGTTCCTAATGAGATCGCAATTGTTCTAGTCTAACCTTACCCAGTTTGCCACAGCAATAATGAACGGTAGTCAAGATCGTTGTTCTAACCTAACCAACCAATCACCTCATCTTTTCCTTAACATTGTCTTATTACATATCGTTATAATAAGTATATGTACCAAACCCAATCTACCATAATAGATAATGCATTTCTGCCTAACGTAAAATATATGTATGTGAAGTACGTTTCGGAGAGTTGTATACACGGTGTTACGTCAGCATTCCGAAAGATTTTAATGCTGGATTCCTGACCATATTTAGAGTCTTTAATGTTATATAAAATTTCCTGGATTCGGCTTGGTTTCAGAGATAATCAACCTTTTTTCGAAATAAGTTTTTCGACGTAACTCGTCATTTAACTTCTTTTGAATTACAATGCTACCACAATGTGTTCTAATATTACCACACCTTTTGCCTGACAATCAAAAAATACGAATAGACTTGACGAAATAACCTGTACCTAAAAAAACAATTGAAATAAATAATTTAAACAAATTGTTGTTGTGATAAAAAGTACTGGAAATGTTAAAAAGTATTCAAATTTTTTTTGGTGGAATTGACATAAGGTCTCATAATATTTTGTGTTTATTTTGATGTCTAGAATGCATAGTTAAAACCTTTGGCAGTGCTCGCGTAACACCGTGTATAATTATGTACCTATGCCAAAAATATGGACATCCAATTTCTGCGAAATAACACATGACCTAAATAATAATATGCCAAAATAGTTTCTGGCAAAGTAATATTCTAAATATTGTTTACAAAAATTGATTATGCCAAGTCTCTTATAACATAAGCGTTTCGAAAAAAAAATGCCATGTAGAGGGAGCCCTAAACAGACAGAGAGACAGACAGACATACAAACAATGATTTTGAAACTTTACAAAATAGACACATAGGTGGGCATCAAGTCATGTGGTAATTCTTTATGTATGTCATAAGAAAAGTTATAGTAACTGTACATTGCAAGCACTACACATCCCCCCGACAGCATTAAATATAATTGCTGTACCCACGATCACGCTGACTTAATACACTTATTTTAATTACTTTATTCGTTAACGTTTATACGTCCGTAGCTGATACTCTTCATGCGTTAGTTTACAGTAAATTATATCATAACCATAGATCAGTGATTTTATTTATCACATCCACCATCAAGAATGGGGCAAGTGTTGGGCTCGTACGGTAACTTAAACTCAGATCACATCATCAGTCTATAATGAGTCCACTGCTGGACAAAGGCCTCTCGTATTAGGTACCTAAGCATACGGACGCATTAGGAAGTAAATACCCATAATCGCTACGCAGGGCAAGCTGTTGCCCATCATCCAATATTCAATAAATAATGGTCAGTGACACTTCGAATCCCTTATTTGACTATTAGGGCACCCAAGGGAAGAGTTGGGGTGGTAAAAAATGTATTTCTATTGCCGTCACCACACGGCCACTCAACTTATACTCATTACATACCATTTTACAAGAATCAGTTGTGAAATTCAGACGGATGCAAAATAATATTTTCTGAATCAGAGTTCGCTTATTATAATAAGAATTGTTTCCCAGCGGAAATACTCTAGATCTTTAAGTTCAATGGGTTCAAACAAGTTTTAATTTCTTAACACGCCATGTGGACAGCACAAAAAATATTTTAACTACCTACCTATTTGCAGAAAGTACATTTTAAAATAAATATACAAAACCTTGCCTATCAATAATTATGTTTACACTAGGGCTCTCGGTCGTGTCCGGGTTTCGTGTACCCGTTTCTTTGCTACCGGGAAACGGGTTTCTTACCCGTTGGAAACGTTTCATTAGGAACCGTGTAATTAAGACACGGATACCCGAGTACCTGTGTCTGATCCGCCCTCAATGTGTAGTGGCAGTGGCAATCTAAAATATAGGTACGATTTTATATTTGAACAAAGTATTGAACCGCATTTAACCTGCAACAAAGAAAATTTCTAGCAGCGTAATTCGTAAAAAACTGCGAATTTTTCGGTAGGTATTTTTTTGTTTCAGACTTTTTACTAATAAAAACATAGGTTTTTCGAATATTCAATTGTAATGGATCCGCAAGACTCAAGCTTGGAAAAGTTTCTAAGTAGATCCGCGGACCCGCGCTTGGAAACGTTTCTAAGTTGGAAACGTTTCTTGGCGTTTCGTGTCGTTCGGATTCTTAGTACCGCCGGTGCTAAGGATTCGTGTACACGTGTCTGCGGGTAACACGGATACCGGTAGCCCTGGTTTACACATAGGTAAGTAGGTGACTATCAAATTTGCTCAGTGTATTTTACAGGGATCTGTTACGAATTGAAACGGTCACATGTACAAAAATCATGCATTCAAACAAAGAAAAACAGGTGGGCAGGCAAATCGACAGGCAAACTATAACTTTCAGCCAGGCTATGAACAGGCACAGAGACGAACAGACAAACAGATCTTCTGATTTCATTAACGTGGAGGTTTATTTAGTTTTTAGGTCATGAAGACTTCAAATTTGAGAATTTAGGTATTCAGTTTAAATCAACGTTTTCTTCCGTATGGACCAACAGACACACAAACTTACTAGGAAGTGATACGTTGTTTCCTGTAGTTGATTTTTATACGTATGTAATAATTATGTATGTGTTATGAATTAAAAAACGCACCAAGTGCGAGTCGGACTCCGTACCACTATCAATTTATCATAAAAAATACAGTTAAAACAACCTATCTCAAAAACTATAAGAGATACATCTTGTCTCTTTTTCGTTTATTAAATACGAGTATATGTATTTTACCATCTCTTTTACGCATTATGAATTATGAAGATAAGTGTTTGTCAACTATCAATAAATTGTAGGAAGAAAAGTGTCAACTATCAATAAATTGTAGAAGTATGGTGTGAAGTATTTATTTCGCTCATTTTGTTAGAGTATAACGTATCTTTACTTATATATCATTGGCGGTTCATACAACACAATCCTCACCAAATATCATTACTTCCGAGTATTCCATTTATTGTTTCCGAGTAAATTGGATGTGACAGACAGACACGGACAGAGACGGACATGACTTGACGAATATAAGGTTTTCGTTTTTTGCAATTTTGGCAACGGAACCCCAAAAACAGTTTGCTAAATTAGGAGACGGTTATGAATAAAGGGGTTATAATCTTCCAAATCACTACATAATATAAAACAAAGTCGCATTCTCTTGTCCCTATATCCCTATTGTATGCTTCAATCTTTACACCTACGCAACGGATTTCTATAGATATAGATAGAGTGATTTAAGAAGAGAAGGTTTTAGGTAGACTATAAACCTTAAAATTATTTGAATAAAATAGTCTGCAAGTATAAAACCTGATAGATTATCATTATAGGTCCATAAGAGATTGCCTAATCTAAAATCAAAATGCCATGTTCATACCTACGTAACGTACAGATTAATAAAATTAGGACTCCAACTATTCAATATGTATTTAAGTATTTGTATGTATCTATTCTATATATTACATATTTTGTAGTTTAGTTCTCACACAAGCCTTGATTGAGTTTATTGTGGGACTAGGTTGATATGTGTAAGATGGTCACATGCTAAATATATTTATTTGTTCATATACTAATCGTCCAATAATAAAGAAATATTTTTTTTTAAATTATGTTGTTATTATTCGAAACACGACAAAACATAGCTATATAAATATTTAATTATTTTTAGTGTTTCTTGTTATATCGGCAATATTTTAGGTAGGTACAATCAGCAGCAGATATTGCTTAACGAGTAGGGTGTTCACAATGATCTTAACACACTCTAATAGTCGTGCATAGTTTATTTTGAAAACTCTGCCCGCTTAGCAATATCTGCTGCTGATTGTACATCATCTGAGAAAATTTCAACTAATTATCCATTAGATACATATTGGTGATAGACAGACAGATGGACAGACAGTGAAGTATGAAGATGCCCAGGATCGCGCAAAGAGGAGGAAAGGTAGGTACGGACCCTGGCAAAAGCCGGGATAACGATAGGTAGAAACAGAAGAATAGCCTTCATAATAATATTACAGAAACGTGATTAAACTTAATGTTTGTACAAGTTATTTTCCAGTCATCCTTGTCGCACACGCATATTGGCGCGACTGGTGCGAGCAAGAGGGAAAGAATAGTAGTAGTAGTAGTAGTTGCATTTCGATGCAAGTGCAAAAAAAAAAATTTTTTCCACGAGGATGAAAGTCAATCACCCGAGTTAAAAAGAAGTTTTTACACGTGTATCGAACGACTTTTCTCATAACAAGTGCCTTAAAAAGAGAAATTAACGTACGAGAAGCGTGCGCAAAGTTTACTTCTCCGCACTAGTTAGGAAAAGTAAGTTACGCAGTCAATAAAGCTAGCTCATATCACAATAATATAGGAGGCGGGGACTTGACGCTAGGTAGGTCGACTTGTGGAGGAATGCCCCATGATATTAGTATAATAAATATATTGTTTGATAACAGCCTAAAACAAGCCATAATATTACCGCGAGTTTTTTTTTCATCGTTTGTTTTCAAATTGTTCCAGTAATATGGTTTCTAAACCAGAGCTACTTTACTTTTTATTTTAATTGCGAGAAATTAAAATATTCTAATTATTCATAGGTACACAATAACACGATAATTTTAACTGTGACTCTGCTCGGTCTGAGACGCTCATTTTGAGAGGTTGCCGACAGTATAATGTAGTGTAATACATTCTTTAATGCATGTTATTTTAATAAGATGTATTATTATACTGTTTTGAAAAAATAAGTCCACCTGAGTTTCTTACTGGTTCTTCTCAGGAACGGCGTAGGGTTTGAACCAGTAGGAGATTTTTTTCTCTCATGTCAGACGATTCGAAAGTGCTTATTAATAAGCTTACTTGAATAAAGAATAGTTTGACTTTGACTTTGACTTATGCAGCGCGCAGCGCCGTCTCACATGGTGATTGGTTGATTTGAAAAGGTAATGTCTTTGAGTGGACAGTTTGAATGAAATTATTTGAAAATATTACATACGTATACCAGTAATTGGAGTTCGAGGCCAACGAAACTACGACAGATGCGTTATTGTCAAATCTGTCAAAGTCTCTTATGTCATTGTCAAGTAAAGTTTTCAGGTTTCCTCAACCTTTTTGTTATTTAATTAATTTATTTAAAATAATTCCTAATAAAAACATTATATACCACTGTAGTGTTTTTACGCGTTTCTGTTTAATGTGGCTGTCACAACTAGGATTTTCTTAAAAACACATAAATACCTAAAAACTTTTCTTTTCTCTTAACTAACATTGATATGACAACATTTTCTTGTAAAGAACTTAAAATTACCAGTGAACACAAACGACAGCGTGCCATATTGATTAAGACAGTACATACTCGTATAACATTTCACCCAGTATTTTTCATTTGAAATTTAATTTTTTGATGATGGGGTGTATAGCGAAGCTAAACATGGCTGAACCAAGTTATTATTTACCTCTGTAATGTTTTTACGCGTTTCTGTTTAATATGGTAGTCCCAACTAGGATTTTCTTAAAAACACGTAAATACCTAAAAACTTTTCTTTTCTCTTAACTAACATTGATATGACAACATTTTCTTGTAAATAATTTAAAATTACCAGTGAACACAAACGACAGCGTGTCATATTTATTAAGACAGTATTTATAAGATTTCACCCAGTATATTTCATTTGGAATTTAATTTTTTGATGATGGGGTGTATAGCGAAGCTAAACATGGCTGAACCAAGTGGGTCACCTTGTTAACAACCTACAGAAGAAAACAAAACGTTAGATCTCTATGATAATTTAAATGGAGAACTATAGCACTGCCAAAGAAATTTGTAGGTCAAAGGAATTTTACGAATACGAAATGTGAACATAAAGCACGCTACAATGTATTATTCTGCAATTTTCTAAACGTATGCAGAAATAGGGTTTTAATTTATGTGTAGTTAAATTGCTGTACCAAATGTTATTAACACATGAGGTGATACCAGCGCAATACCAACTTTGTTACTAATAATTGCGGATAATTCCGTTTTTATTAAAATATCTTATATTTACGTGAAAATAAGTAAATAATATTGTTTCTATAAATTAAAGAATTAAAATTACCAATAAATAAGATATCTCAACGTCTGTTTTTAGAAAATAAGGATTTACTATTGTATGAACATTTCATTGTTGTGGCAATATTTTCGTAGATTCTTTGGCCTCGAACTCCAATTAGTGGTTTAGCTAAAACTTTAGTATTGCTTTGTAAGTCTAATGACAGTAAAGACTGTTGGAATATGTCAAGTGAAAAGTATATGGGTATTGTTATCTATTACATATTATAGATTGACAAGTTACACACCTATAACATACTGAATACTTTCGCTGTCCTGCAATATATGTGTACCTAGACATAGTTATTTAAGCTACAGTTAGTCTCTAATACGACGACATTAGGTTCATATGATATGAATTCCATAATGAATTATACAACTCTAAAAGTAGTAAACACTCACTGAGCATTAGTTGCACAAATAATTGGGGTTTGATTGGTGGAATCTGATGTTTCAGGCTCGTGAGTTTGGTCGGTCTTAATATCCCGCCAAGCTGCTATCCTCCTGAAATAGTCACATTGGTGAATTTAATTTATTATACCTCCCTATCTGTTTCTTTTTATTGAAATTAATAATAACTGACAAAGTTCGTGTCGCAATTGGCAATAGAATAAAGGTAATAATATGTATATCTACTACAGAATCATTTGAATTCGACAAAGATTAGCTGGCAAATGTAAAATGAGAGAGTGTCATAAATATAGAAGAAAAAATGTTCTAACTACTTTAAAAGCGGCTCGGGTATTCCGTTAGGTTAGTTGTACTTATTAAATAGGTGTTTTAACTATTACGCTTCAAATTTTAAATTTTCGCTACGGCGAGATACTTACTATGTGGTGCCATGGTGAAGGAGTAACCCCGCTTCTACTCGACGCTTTTTCTTTTCCCCCCAGAACAACGGTGTTTTCGGTACTCATTTTTATTCGTTCTGCCCATCGTTGTGGGCATGTTTATGATATCGATTTTATCGAAACAAACACTTTTGCCTTGACTTGTGGAACAAAATTGCAAAATGTTGACTCATAGATGACATTGACTTTGCTGTGACAAATGAACAAAATATTTTATGACCACTTACCAAAAAGTATTTTACGCGTCCATTTAAATTAAAGTCGTCAGCCTCGGTAGCCGAGTTAGTTGTGACCCTATCTATGAAGCTGGAGGTTCCGGGTTCGAATCCCAGTGAAAGCATTATTTTGTGTATTTTTTTTATCACAAATATTTGTTCCTTGATCGTGGCTATCTATGTGTTTAAGTATCTGTATGTAGTTACATGATATGTATCATCGCTTATTTCTTATTACCCACAACACAAGCCTTAATTTAAGCTTAAGATGTCCCGATATATTTATTTGCTTATTATTATTATTAATTTATAGCCACTTATTTTATTTATTACCTCTCAGATATTAATTAGTACCTATCATATTAATGTGCTCCTTTCTTCCAAACTGTTGTACAAGTTACGCTAAATGAGAATTAAAGTGAGCATCATAGTTAGATACAGTCAAGTGCAAAAATAAGTATCGAAAGAATCCGTTCATAAATATGTTACGACGTTCTTATTACACAGAAATAGAGTGCACTGGGACATATTTTTGAACGTTTTTGTATACCCCTTATTTTGTCTTCGACTGTACAAAAGTAGCTACCTAACTACCTACTGGCTGTAATTCATAAAAAATACTGACCGATATATTGTATTTTGAGATCCGACCTGGCGAATCGAGGGATAAAATTTTACCGGATATTTTATTTGATAAAATAAAAACAATAACAACATACCTATTTTATGAATTACGCTTACTTTTAATAATCCATCTATTGACCGAATATATTACTAATTAGTGAGGTCATTTAACTAGCAGTTTTAAAGTGACATCTGTGATAGATATGGTTAAGCTTACCTTGTCACCTGCCTCCATGTCAGTTTTCATGGATAGTATTATTCACGCACATATACAAAGGCAAAGAGCGAAATTGTATCAATTTTCAAATTGATAATTCAGAAATACTATACCACTTTTTGGACTTTTTTTTACATACGCGCCATCTACGGGATACGTACAACTTACTATCAAGGTTCAAAATTACAAAAAGTCTACTAATTAACAGAGTTAATGTCGACAAATTTGTATGAAAATCTCACAGGGACATCCACCTTAACTCTAATTTTCACTTACGAAAGGCGGACGTGATGTCACCGAGGAAAAGTTAATTGAAATAGATGGAAGGAGTGACAGTAACAGTGATGATTAACAATTATTATTTCTTTAAAAACCCGAAGAAAAACGGATAAAAACGAACATGTCATATCATATCATAAATTCCCGAAAAAAACTTTTGATTTTATCGACATTTTCAACGCTAATCCAGATACATCTAAACCATTAAGTCAAAAAATAATAATTGTGCAACCCTGCAGCTTCCAATTCACTATTGTATTTTAACAGTGTTTAGTTAGATATTTTTTGATAGCGACAACTTATTCACTTCTTTCGTTTTTGGATCTTTCTTAGCCGTCTTATGTTCTTGCTATGTTTTAGATGTTAAAATCTCGAGAAATGAATGCTACCCAAATACCTATTACACCATACTGGAATGTATGCCAAATATAAAATGTATCTGTTTCATTTTTGTATCGTATGTACAATTTTGAAACAAAGCATTCTATGGTAATTGTGGAGAAGTCCGACATAGGGATAGTGATCATGACCAAAAGCTAGGTTTCCAAGAAATCAAATTTCACGTTTATTTTGATACCTATTTAATAATATAAAGTACCTGCAGGCCTAGCCAAGAGGCCATTCTGCAATCATAAATATACGATAAGCGATAAGTCACGTGACCATAGTAAAGTACCGTCAAATGCCCTATCTTTGCCCGCTTTTTTCAAAAAAACACGAATTTCTCAAAAAAAAACTATGAAAGCCTACTACTTTTTTTGGCTTAACAGGTATATTGTGATCAAGTGCAGTTGTCTGTGTCTCGTAAAAATTTTTAAATCATTATTTTATTTATATTTTTTGCGATTTTGAGGGCGGGTAAAGTTATCCGGACTTATGGCCAACATTGCCCACGTAGATTTTGCACTTAAATATAGCTCGTATAGCTTTGAAACAAGAATCACACCTAGCTTACGGGCAATCCTACCGTTTCCTGTAAACAGCTCAGCGATAACTGTGTAAATTTTTGAATAAATCAAGTGGGCAATGTTACCTGGCAGTTTTTTCCCTTTCCCATACAAACGGCACCTGAGATTTCAAAAGTGTTAGGGTTGTCACTTTTGAGTTAATTTGTGTAAAGCGTTAAGGTAAAATAAGACAAAGCTTATGATGATAATTTTTTTATTAATATTGAATAATAGAAGAATACTTGGGTACTATGAGTAATTGAAAACAATAAAAAGATTCTTGATATCAATTAACAATTATTAACATGTTAAATTTCAAATAAATCAACATCAACTCTTGTTCATATACCTATTAAAAGAAACGTACCTAATTAATGTAAGTATAATAATTCTTAATTATAATTTTAGACAAGTACTACCTCCTACCAATCATCCATCCAACCTTCATCACCATAACCCACTAGTCTTTTCCATATAATCTCCAATAGCCTCTATATGCCTGCTGGGACCGGTTCACGGATATCTATTTTTGTGCCCGTGAATGGGTTGCAGCAGGTGTAAAACACAGCAAATTTCTCCAAAGGGCCTCTATGTGTTGGATCTGTATCCCCGCGCAAGCCTATCAAAAGACCGGGATTTATAGGCCCGTGATCAAAGAGAGATAATAATACACACGAATTGAGAGCACTTTCCTTTTAACATTAAATTCTATTGATAATACATCATCATCATCATCAGCCTATGATAGTCCACTGCTGGACGTAGGCCTCTCCCATTAACTATGCGTATAGACGCATTAGGAGGTAAATGCCCATAATCGCCACGCTGAGCAAGCGGATTGACGATCGCAGTAATGTGTCCACTATGATGACGCTGCTGCCCATCATCAATCTTTTATCAAATGATGGTCAGTGACACTTCGATCCCTTAGTCGACTCTTACGACACCCGCAGGAGGAGTTGGGGTGGTGACAAATGTATTCTTAATGCCGTCACCACACGGCTAGAGGTTGATAATACTCGTAGTGTAAAAAGAATAAAAACAAAAGTACGATGTAAATATTCGTTTATAAAACAATAACCTCTTTTATTCGCAAAGGCTGGTAAATACAACGAGGTGACAACCCTAGGACGTTTATGGCGATGGGCAAAGTTTACAATGACCGGCTGCTACATGGCTGGGTAACATTCTCTAAGACAATAACTCCGTTAATAATAGGCTTTTAGTAACTTTATTGACAGAAAAACAATCTACACATCTTATTTTATTACATGACATGAGCTTTACCTACCAGCGTCTTCCCCATTTTGCACAATTCACCTTGAAACTTCACTAAGAATTTGCCCGCCAAATCGAGTTGGAACAAGCTACTGATTGACGTTAGCTGCAAATATGATGCGCAGTGTTGCCACCCATATAACCTAGTTTCTACTAAAAATAGTGGAGTTGCCAGAACTCTGATTAAATTTACCCCACAAACCGATTTGTAAAAAAAATTCGTTACGGGCAAACTTTCCCGTGGTGGCAATGTTGGCGCATTTGACGGTATGGAGATGGTCACGTGAATTCATACGAATCTGTCATTCTCATACATTTATGACTTATCACCTATCGTAACGTTTGAAGAATGACATCTTGGCTAGGATTGCTGCTGCGTCGAGTTTCTGCTCGTATACAGGCTGGTAAAAAAATTAATGCATCCCCTTTGCCAATGATGGGTTGAGACACAGAATAGACGGTCTATTCTGAACGTAACCGGCCTAGCCGTTTTTGACCAATTACCGAACCCTACATTGAGCATGACAGATCGTCTACCCTTGATACAAAAAAATATTTTCTCGAGTGTACGTTTTCGTGAAAATACGATATTGTATGATTAAGGAATCGGATTTCTACTATTTTTGCCACTTCTAGTATAATGTTACAGATTTAAATTCTATTATCAAGTTTCTATGGCGGCTAGGGAAGTTTTAATTCCTACTTTTAAGTTTGCTCATTCTCTTTATGTGCGTAAAAACTATTACGCTTCAAATACGTAAAATGTAGACGTCTAGACAGTGCAAATGTGAAATAACCAACTTTGGAGTATTCCGAATAACCATTTCAAAGTAAAATGATGCACTGGAATTTTACTGAATTTTGTTATCGTGCCAAAAAACTTGTAGAATTCGTTTATTAGGTACTTTTTGTTCGCAACTTGTTTTTTGTCTTCACTAAGATTACTTTAGTCACCCTAAGGCACTGGTCACACCGCGAGCTACTAAGCTATGAACTATGGACTATAAACACGAACAAAAGATACACACTCCCGTGTAAATAAAAGAGACACGGCGATACTCACCCGGCGGTGGTAGCTGGGGCCTATTTCTCGAAAGCTTGTAACTTGTAATACAAGCGGAAGTCCTTATCTAATTAATAGTGTTAAAAAGGACTTCCACTTGTATTACAAGTTACAAGCGTTCGAGAAACGGGCCCCTGCTAGCTGGGCGAGTGGCGATGATACCACAATGCCCAACTGTTATATTGGATGGTGTAAAAGTTGATTAAGAGATTGAAGGTTCACTGACTATTTATTTATTGTGATTGATAACGGACAGCAGCGTCATTACATTGAAAACATGCGATCGTCAATACGCTTGCCCAGTGTGGCGATTTTGGGCATTACCATCTATGCCTCCATACACATGGGTAATAGGCAGAGATCGGATAAATGTGCGTCATTGTTCGCAATAATATGGATATGACTCCAAAGTTGATTGAACAATTAATCATTCACTCATTTTCAGATAATTACCTATTTAACACCGTTAACTATGAAAACCCTTGTAAATAGGAATTAAAAACTTCGAAATCAAATTTCAAAGAAATTATTCGATGAATTATTCATTTAATCAACTTCGCAGTCATATCCACATTATTGCGAACAATGACGCACATTTGTCCGATCTCTGGTAATAGGAGAGGCCTAAGTACAGCAGTGGACTGTAAATGGCTGATGATGTGAAGATTTCTGTACTTCGATATGTCTCCAAAGTAGTTACGGCTGATAGAAGAATCTTGGAAATCCTTAACTTTTGAACGTGGTCGATTGGTACAATTTTTTTTGAGAAATACAACTATTCTAAACTGACAAAGTAGATTCCCATCATAGTACAGTCAAAGGCAAAATTAGGTGTCTATAAAAATGCTCAAAAATTTGTCCCAGTGCACTTTCATTATGTGTAATAAGAACGTCGTAACATGTTTAAGTATACGATTCTTTCGATGCATATTTTTGCACTTGACTGTACTACATGACACATTTGAACAGAATTGCATTTTGTCTTTATTTCCTGCAGAGCGGGTAAAAATGTAACCAACAATTGTGGTTTTTTTTTCTCTTAAGCACCCTTTTTTTGGGCCTTATGAGCATAGGTATATTATCTGTTTTCCATCCTAAAGGGTAAAATTAAATTTCAGTGCGCAAATATTGAAAGATAAAGACTTTTCTGCAGTAGAAAATTTCACTATTTCGTAACATTCTAATGTTCATAAATATTGAGAAATAATTATGTAACATAATTTCTAATGGTTTAGTAAAATATGATATATTTTTGATGTTAAATTATACGGTTGAATGCCTGTATTTAATTTTCATATTTTTACTGCGTATTTTTTTTATTTGGCAGCAAAAAATTACATATATAATTTTTATTTACATAGTCATAGCTTTAATATTAAGGTATTTTATTTATTAGTTGATTAGTGATCTCTACAATACGTTTAGTTATTAATTTGAAGTAAATGTTGACGAAAATTATAATTTTGTTCATACAATATAATGCTTGGCGCTTTTTTCCATATCAAATGGCTAATACAGACTGACAAGTGCCGGCATTCCAGTAATTTTACTACTTAATTTTTCTACTTCTTGATATCGGATTTTGTTGTAACTTGTGTCGTAATGGCAAACAATATTTACATAAGTATTAGAGATGTTATCAGGGACAGTTCTAATAAAAATACTGTTAATCTTAACTTAAGTATTCAAAACTGTGTGGCGACAACCATGGAACCTTTTAAGGGCCTGGCAACGCGCATGTGACACGTCTGAAGCTGAAAGCATCTATAAGCGTTAGTAGCTGCTTAAGTCACCACTGCCATAAAACAAAGACGATTTCGAAAAAAGATAAACAGTATTTATTCTTACTCGTCCCTGATAAAGTCATAGTTAGACAAAGATTTATTAATTCATTAAATCTTTATGTAACTGATCTATGGTATTGATTATTTATTTATTTTACTACTTACTTGAATTTAATATTGTACTATGAACTGGACAGTCAAAATCAAGTGATCAGTCATTTTTTGTGATATACATATAGGATAATTAAACTAGCTCTAGTAGTATATATTATAAGCATTAAACATGAAATTGAGGATTAATAAAATGTTATTTAAATATAAAAATGTTTTACTTAAAACCTATTTATGTCCTATATTACTCTTCATTCATGGATCCGGGTATAGTCGTGTGTTGTCATGCCTAATATGTAAGGCCTGAGTGGCGATTTTGAAGACGAAAGTCTTTAATTATTATGTGTTGCCAGTGATGACATACGGTCAGGGGCGTAGCTAGGGTAAAAGGCGCCCGGGGCAGGCGCCAAATTTGGATTAGGATTCCGTAATATTTTCCAAAATTCAACCTACTAGGCAGGAAAAAAGTTGATTTTCATCCAACTTCAAAAAAGGAGGAGGTTCTCAATTCGACTATGTCTTTTTTATGTTTGGTACCTCAACTACAATGTCTGTGCATATTTAGGCACAGTGATTCATGATTTTTTTCATATTTTTTGGACCCACGGATCAAAAGTTAGAGGGGGGAGGTACACAATTTTTTTTTCTTCTGGTGTGATTATCTCCGAAAATATTGACTTTAGAAAAAAAACTTTCTATCAAGACTCTTATTATTTTTAAGAGACCTATTCAATGATCATCATCATCATCATCAGCCAATTGACGTCCACTGCTGGACATAGGCCTCCCCCAGAGAGTTCCACAAAGATCGGTTGTGAGCTGTCCGCATCCATTGGATGATACCCCACACTAATTTTAACTCACCAATTTGGGGAGTGCAAGGGATCTGTCTGTTGGGCAAAGCCAGCTCGCCAAATTAAAGACTGAGGATGGTAGAATCGTCACATCCAGATCTGAGCTGCTGAGTGAGATAGAGGGTTTTTATGGACAGCTGTACACGTCAACTAGCAGACCCGAAGTTGATCTAGCGGATGACCTCAGATCTAGACTGACCCGACACTATACAGAAGACATCCCGGACATCAGCCTGTGCGAGATTAAAATGGCTCTTGAACAGCTCAAAAATAACAAGGCGCCTGGGGAGGACGGAATTACAGCTGAGCTTCTGAAGGCGGGTGGTAAACCGATCCTTACGGCCCTTCAGAAGTTGTTCAATTCCGTCTTACTGGAAGGGAGAACGCCAAAGGCATGGAACAGAGGTGTGGTGGTACTGTTCTTCAAAAAAGGTGACAACGCTTTATTGAAGAATTACCGACCCATCTCACTTCTGAGCCATGTCTATAAGCTGTTTTCAAGAGTCATTACGAATCGTCTTGCACGCAGGCTTGATGACTTCCAGCCTCCCGAACAAGCCGGCTTCCGAAGAGGCTTTAGTACCGTAGACCACAACCATACGCTTCGCCAGGTTATACAGAAGACCGAAGAATATAACCTACCCCTCTGTTTAGCGTTTTTGGACTACGAGAAAGCCTTCGATTCGATCGAAACATGGGCGGTACTACAGTCTCTCCAACGGTGCCAATTCGACTACCGCTATATCGAGGTGTTGAAGTGTTTATACGAGAGCGCCACAATATCAGTCCGACTCCAAGACCAGAGCTCGAAGCCTATTCTGCTGCAGCGGGGAGTTAGGCAAGGAGATGTCATCTCCCCTAAGCTGTTTACCGCTGCACTGGAGGATGTCTTTAAGACTCTGGACTGGAGAAGGCTGGGTATCAACATAAACGGCGAGTACCTCACTCACCTTCGATTCGCTGACGATATAGTAGTCTTGGCTGAGACCTTGGAGGACTTAAGTACTATGCTCGTTGACCTCAGTAAAGCCTCCGAGCGAGTTGGTCTTAGGATGAACATGGATAAGACGAAAAATCATGTCGAATTCCCATGTAGCACCAACTCCCGTAATAATCGGAGACTTTACACTCGAAGTTGTAGACGAATATATATACCTAGGGCAAACTATTCAGTTAGGTAGGTCCAACTTCGAGAAAGAGGTCAATCGTCGAATCCGACTCGGTTGGGCAGCGTTCGGGAAGCTACGACACATATTTTCGTCCAATATTCCGCAGTGTTTGAAGACGAAAGTCTTTAATCAGTGTGTGTTGCCAGTGATGACATACGGTACTGAAACGTGGCCGCTTACAATGGGTCTCATAAGAAGGCTCAAAGTCACCCAAAGGGCAATGGAGAGGGCTATGCTAGGAGTCTCTCTGCGTGATCGGATTAAAAATGAGACCATCCGCAGCAGAACCAAAGTAACCGAAATAGCTCTCCGAATCGCTAAACTGAAGTGGCAGTGGGCGGGGCACATTGCGCGTAGAACCGATGGCCGTTGGGGCGGGAAGGTTCTTGAGTGGCGGCCACGTACCGGAAGGCGTAGCGTGGGTAGGCCCCCCCACAAGGTGGACCGATGACCTGGTGAAGGTCGCAGGAGTCCGCTGGTCGCGCAGGACCGGTCATTGTGGCAATCTTTGGGGGAGGCCTATGTTCAGCAGTGGACGTCTTTCGGCTGATATGATGATGATGATGACTGAGTGGCAAGCGTCGAGCGTCCAAGGGATTTGAACAACGTGCACTCAGCGGCCCTGCCGCGAAAAACGAAATTCGTAAATTTCGAGGATTTGTCTCTCTTACTCTAATGACGACTTCGTTTGAGTGAATGAGAAAAATCCTCGAAATTTACGAATTTCGATTTTCGCGGTAGAAGGCCTGAATCGCGAGTTGTCAGTTCCATAGAATAACTGAAAAACTGACATGCAGAACCTCAACAGAATCGCATTAAGAGATGGTAGCACTTCCTGAAGTGATACTTGCAGAAGCAATAGTCCTGCTGACTACTTGCCCTCTCTAAAATTTGGCAACCAGAATTATACGCATGATTTTAGATAACCCCCTACGAACAAATAAAACGTGGAAGCCGCACGCCATATTAAATTGCCTTTCAAAAACGGTCCTGAATTTTAGTTGACAAGTGTCACCCCCTCTTCAATGCATCACGGTAATGAATTTAAATGTCAACCTATAAAAACTTAAACCGCCATTTGAAAATAGTTGTGATTGGGCCATCAAAGTTTTGATTGGCTATATTCTATAAACATTTGTCAAAGATGTTGCGCCGAAATATGCGCGGTGTTAAGAAAAGCGCTATGTCCTGCCCATCTTGGCATAATTGAACAATTGTTTTTGGGGGCATTTTTGAGCTGGCGTTAGACGTCCATGTTATACAGTGTGTAAATCTAATACGGGCGATCAATTAAACCAGGCATGGGATTCATTAGTGTAATCATGGATTACAAGGTTTTTTTAAAGTTACTCTTAATTTAGACCTCACAGAATTTTTTTAAGATTATCGGAGCAGCAATGTAGGTACGAACATTTGTTATTGTTGATTTGGCAGTTATGTCATCACATCACATCATCACATCATCAGCCTATGATAGTCCACTGCTGGACGTAGGCCTCTCCTATTAACTTCGCGTATAGACGCATCAGGAGGTAAATGCCCATAATCGCCACGCTGGGCAAGCGGATTGGCGATCGCAGTAATGTGTCCACTATGATGACGCTGCTGCCCATCATCATCTTTTATCAAATAATGGTCAGTGACACTTCAATCCCTTAGTCGACTCTTACGACACTCGCAGGAGGAGTTGGGGTGGTGACAAATGTATTCTTACTGCCGTCACCACACGGCAAACCCGGTTATGTCATCTGCTTTTGAAATTAGCTGTCAACGAGTGCTTAACTCGCGTATGTTGCTTTACATTGCGCGCCGAATTATTTTCTATGGAAAATTTTGTTGCTCTGATTTTAAGTAAAAGTTATTTGAATGTACTTATTATGTCGTAAACTAACATCCCTTAAGAGCTTCGCCCGTATTAGACTTACACCCTGTATACTTATATGGTCGCAGATAACCCCGGATTTTAGATTCTAGAACCCGGACATTGTCAGCTAATCGAGGGTTGCGGACGCAATGCGCGTCGGGAGCAGCCCACGATTTTAAAATTTGAGTCTCTGACTAATAATGAAACCCCGTTGGACGCCCTCTAAACCAGGACAAAACCCGGATGGGTGACAACCCTAATGCTGACAGGCAAGGTATAGGTGGGTCCATATTGACTCTCATAAAATTTGTATTCCTATTTACGGTTGTACTACGGATTGGAGTTCATAATAATCACTCATCATAATTTTTTTCTTCATACATTTTAATTCCTATCATCGGAACTCATAACACACAGTCCTCATATTTTTTTAATTCCTATGATCGGAGCTCATAACACACTGTCGTCATAATTTTTCTTTCTGGCAGAATTTCGGTTCTGTGAGGGTCGCAGTTCTAACCTAACCTAACCCACCTTTCTGGCAGCATTTTGGTTCTGTGAGGGTCGCAGTTCTAACCTAACCTAACCCACATTTCCGGCAGCATTTCGGTTATGTGAGGGTCGCAGTT
This sequence comes from Thaumatotibia leucotreta, assembly GCA_025490895.1. Lineage (NCBI taxonomy): Eukaryota > Metazoa > Arthropoda > Insecta > Lepidoptera > Tortricidae > Thaumatotibia > Thaumatotibia leucotreta. The sequence goes on from JALPQI010012224.1 coordinate 20,243, forward strand.
CTAACCTAACCCACCTTTCTGGCATCATTTCGGTTCTGTGAGGGTCGCAGTTCTAACCTAACCTAACCAACCTTCCTGGCAGCATTAAATTATTATAAAAGAGACGTGACTATTGACAGTATGAACTTCAATGTATAGGAATAACACTTATGATCAAGAAATATATGAAAACAAAAATTAGTATAAACAAATGTATGAACATTAACATTATGAAGTCGAATGATTAGGAGTTTCAATATTTTATTATAATAAAAATTATGAAGAGTGATCATTATGATATAAAATTGTATGAGACTCATTTTCGGACTTCCGATATTAGGAGTTAAAAAGTTATGTGAATGAAAGCGCACCCGGTATAGGTATTCGTAATTCGAGATACTGGCGCGCAGAGCTTCTTGCTATGCCGCTAGCAAACTAGCATAAATCAAGTTCTAGGGCCGGGGGCGAGCGTGTTAAATCTAAAATAAATTACTATAAATGAAGTATGACATTAATATACAGAATCAATAAATACTTAATCCAGCAGAAAACAGCTTAATGCGATTATAGGATTTAATATATAATCTTAACTCAGTCTCGGCCCGACAGCGCTCGAGTGTGGTCATTACGGTATTGTGCGATTTGTGCGTATGCGCAGTGTATTGAGCGGGGTCATTGAATCCTGCGTAAATGAATAATAATGTCACCCAAAAAGACTTTTGTAAAATGTTCGAAATGTAATATTGTAATAAGTGAAGTGTTGTGTTTTGTGCAAAACAGGCTGGATGTTATGAATGATATAAACATTGTTCAAATCTGTACTTCGGCGTTTTCGGTGAAAGAGTTAGAAAATGCAAAAAGTCTTCTTTTTCAAGCTGTACCAGAGAGTAAAAGGCAGATAGTGAGAAAAAATACGGGCAAAGAAATTAGAATTGTTGAGGATATCATCGAGTTGTTTAGAAATACAAATTCTCAAAGCTTGCCATTGTTTGTTGCTCGCGATTTGAAAAAGCTGCCCCCGGTTAACTTTGACCATGTTGATGTTACACAAATACTTCGGGATTTAAACCAAGTCAAATTCGAAATTCAAACCGTTAAAGATAATTACGCAACTCAAACGCAAGTGCAACAATTGGTGAATGACGTGAATATATTAAAAAATAATTATCAAGACAATCAACGTGATAATAACAATGTAAACCGACGTAGAGGAGCATACAGAGTACAGGACAGTTTTAATAGTTATAATTTGGACAGCGGACCGGTAGGTATGCCGCACTTTACACCGGTTTTACAAAGATCGACGGTGGATATCACTACCGGTGAAGATAAGGATCAAGTGCAGTGCTCGCTCTCGCTTGCACCCGCGGGGTGCAGTACCTGTAGCGAAACAACTGTCGCGCCTTTGTTAACGGATACATTAGACGAGCTCGGGTCAGAGCTCGTGGATGCGAGCACCGCGGTTTCGAACGACCCGAAATTATCTCAGGCGCAGGTAATTGAGGCCGATGTACCTGTGACGGAGCCGATAAGATATGACGTAGCGAATAGCGGGAAACAGGCAATCACCGATGCGACTATGAGTAAACCGTGTAACAGCCTAAATAAACAAAGTAATGGCGTTGTGAATGTTGCTCAGAGAACAATAGCGGATATAGTCCGAGAGGGTGGTAATTTTCATGACAAGAAAGATGAAGGCTGGATTACGGTACAAAGGCATAGACTGAGAAATCGTTTTATGGCAAGTAAAGGAAAGGCAAATAACGAATCAAGTGGTACTTTCAAGGCTGCCGTAACAAGGATTCCGTTTTATATATATAACGTAGATAAGGATACATGTATCAAAGACATTGAGAGCTATGTATATGAGATGACGTCTGTGAGCATTGTGCCCGAGAAAATTCAAATGAGACAGCCGAAAGATTATGTTGCATACAAGTTTTATATACCTAACAATAAACTTGCAATGTTTATGGATGAAAACCTATGGCCTGACGGAGTAGCGTTTAGGCAATATGTGAATTTCAGCAAAAGATATAGTCGTCCTGTTAATTCACCTGTTCAAGACTAAGTTTGAAATTTGAAGTTGTAACAAATATATTATAATATATGGATCAGAGCTCTCGGACTACATTTATTACGTTTAACTGTAAGAGTATTAAACGATCGTTGGACTGTGTGAGATTGTTATGTAAACAAAGTGATATCGTGGCACTGCAGGAGACGTGGCTTATGCCGCATGATTTGGAGATTTTAGGTAATATTGACCCTGACTTTGGTTTCACTGGGAAATCAGCGGTGGACTCGGCGGCCGGCATTATTCGAGGTAGGCCCTTTGGGGGAGTAGCTATATTGTGGCGTAAAAATGTTTTTCGTCAAGTATCCGTGATACCCTGTAAAAGTGAACGAATTACGGCTATAAAAGTATTTGTGCGTGATAGTCCAATGTTGATAGTCTGCGTTTATATGCCTACAGATTCTACAGACAATCTTTTAGAGTTTAGTGAATGCATGAGTGAAATTGCGGCTATTGTTGAACAGTGTGATGTGGGACCAGTGTTCATACTAGGAGACCTAAACGCTCATCCTGGCGAGTTATTCGGTGACGAAATGTTGAATTTTTGTAATGATCAAGATTGGTCGTGTGTTGACATGCTGTTTTTTGGGGAGAAATCTGATACTTATACTTTTATAAGCGAGGCCCACGGTTCTAGTCGATGGCTCGACCACTGCCTAGTAACTCACTCCGCTAGTAGATTAGTAGAAAATATAAAAATTCTTCACGACATCTTTTGGTCAGATCATTTTCCAATGAAAATACAATGTAATCTAGATATAATTCGACCTAGGAAATTAATGTCATATAAAATAAAAAACAATGTTATATGGGGAAACAGGAATTCACTTGAGATAGACAAGTATAAAAAATTATGTCAAATGTCGCTTAGACAAATAGATTTTCCTCAGGAGCTTAGTAGCTGTTGCGATAAAATGTGTGACAACCCTGACCACAGGCATGTGATTGATTTATTGTATGAAAGAATAATTATATCCCTGTCCCAGGCTGCTAGTGATGGTCGCGAAGTGGTACAAAATGTTCGGGGTAGAAATAGAGCAGGCTGGAATGACCACATAAGGGATGCCCACTCTGAGGCTCGTCGTAGCTTTCTGAAATGGGTAAATTATGGTAGGCCAACCACTGGTCCAATATATTGTGAAATGATCAAAACCAAAAAATATTTTAAAAATAAACTGAGATTCCATCAGAATAACGAGGAACAAACAAAAATGGACAAACTCGTTAATTCTCATAAAGAAAAGGATTTTAAAAGGTTTTGGAAAGAGACTAACAACTTGAAGCCTAATGTGGGTATTCCAGTGTGCGTGGGCGGTTATGAAAACCAGAAAAGTATAGCCAACTTGTTTCAAAACCATTTCTGTACAAAGCCCAGGTTGACCAGCGTGGAGCAGGGTCTGGATGTTGCTGATCAGTGCTCAAGCTCTCCTATTCTCATTACAGCTAATGATGTTGCCTCTGTAATAAAGAAAATGACCAGGGGAAAATCTCCTGGGCACGATGGACTAAGCATCGAGCACCTGCAACACGCTGGCCACCACATATACAGGTTGTTAGCTATGTTTTTTACTTTTGGATTGAGACACTCCTACTTGCCGGATGGGCTTCTGAAAACCATTGTTGTACCGATATTAAAAAATAGAACAGGCGATGTGTCTGATATTAATAATTATCGACCAATTTCTTTGAGTACAATTGTCGCAAAGGTTCTTGATGGTGTGCTGGAGCGTCACCTCAGGGGCTACGCTAATCTCGACGATAGACAATTTGGGTTTCGAGCAGGTATGTCCACTGAGAGTGCTATTTTGGTTCTAAAGCACACTGTCAGGTACTACACTGACAGGAGGACACCCGTTTGCGCTGCTTTTCTTGATCTTTCAAAAGCTTTCGACCTTGTACTGTATGAAAAACTATGGGAGAAGTTGCGTAAGGCGGGTTTGCCTCAGGAACTTATTATGTTGTTAAAATATTGGTACAACTCTCAGCGGAATTTCATTAGGTGGGGGGAGTCGGTCTCGGACGGGTATAAGGCTCAATGTGGAGTGAGACAAGGAGGTTTAACATCTCCATTGCTATTTAACATTTATGTTAATCAGCTGATCGTTGAGCTCAGCAGCACCATGGTTGGCTGTTCAATTGGAGGTAAAATGGTAAACAATATAAGTTACGCTGACGATATGGTGCTGCTGAGTCCTTCGATCAGGGCCATGAATGAATTGCTGAAGGTGTGTGATTCGTACGCCGAGTCTCACGGGCTCATCTATAATATTAAAAAGAGTGAAATGCTTATATTTCGAGCTGGTAACAAGACCTTACCTGTAGTTGAGCCCGTGACACTTGGTGGTGTTGCCTTGAACAGGGTGTCCAGTGTCAAATACCTTGGACATATACTATCTGAAACTTTGAAGGATGATGGGGATATTGAAAGGGAGCGCAGGGCACTGGCTGTGAGAGCAAATATGTTGATTCGCAGGTTCGCGCGTTGTACAGTGGAGGTCAAGAAGACATTGTTTATGTCTTATTGTCAATCATTCTACACGTGTAGCCTGTGGATCAATTATACGAAGCGCGCTTACAGTGCCCTGCGTGTCCAATTCAATAATGGGTTCAGGATGCTGTTGGGGCTATCACGCTGTTGCAGTGCCTCTGGCATGTTTGCGGAAGCGCGCATGGACGATTTCTATGCCATAATGAGGAAAAGAGTAGCGTCTCAAATAAATCGCCTGCGGACTAGCTGCAACAGCTTGCTGGCCGATATCGCCAGTAGATCGGATAGTCCATTTGCTAAACACTGGGCGTCCCTTCATTGTCCTATATACCAGGACCCAAAGTAATAAGAAAAAAATATTGTTTACTTTAGTTTAGAATGTACTAACACTAGTCATGTAAGTCTGTAATTAATACTCTATGGGCAAATTGGCCTGAAATAAAGTATATTATATATTATTAACTAAGCATAGCGTACCTAATACAAATCAGTTGCACGCAAAGCTACACTCAACCAATTGGCCACTCTAGAACAATGTCACAGTGACAAGTTGTAAACGATGTCTCATAATCTGATGTCTGTCACTTAGGCACTGGTCTCACCGCGAGCTAGCAACAAAAGATACGCACTCCCGTGTAAAAAAAGAGACGATATTCGATATAATAGCTGATAGCTGAGCGAATATCGCCGTGTCTCTTTTATTTACACGGGAAAGCGTATCTTTTATTCGTGTTTATAGCCGATAGTTCATATCTTAGTAGCTCGCGGTGAGACCAGTGCCTTAGACGTAGTTCCTCAGCGACCTAGGGATCCAATGGGTTGACTGTACAAAAACTATCAACCTAATTTCTTCCCCATCACGGCGTGATGAGAGTCGAGCACGGCTACGAAGCTACGGGTAGTATTCGATGGATCAGCTGGCACTGCTTAAGCGGCATACCACTAGATAATGGCATAGTCACTAGTATCACTACTCAGAGTCAGGGCGACTTGGGACAGGTATCGGCGCTATTGTCAACCATAATTCATCATCATCATCAGCCTATGAAAGTCCACTGCTGGACGTAGGCCTCTCCTATTAACTATGCGTATAGACGCATTAGGAGGTAAATGCCCATAATCGCCTCGCTGGGCAAGCGGATTGGCGATCGCAGTATAGTGTCCACTATGATGACGCTGTTGCCCATCATCAATCTTTTATCAAATAATAGTCGACAGTGTGAGTGACACTTCAATCCCTTAGTCGACTCTTACGACACCCGCAGGAGGAGTTGGGGTGGTGACAAATGTATTCTTACTGCCGTCACCACACGGCTTCACATACGGGATAATTTGTCATCGCATAATAATAACTTGACTTGTCTGTCGCGTATATTTTTTTCTAATAATTTCCACGTGCAGGTGCACTGATCAGTGCTTAGACATGCGAAGCCTTAAGTTAAAAGCTACCGCGCCGCTTAGTGACGGCAATAAGCGTAGGTACATTTGACACCACCCCAAATCTCGTGAGTGTCGTATGAGTCGACTAAGAGATTGAAGTGCCTCTGACGATTTTATTTATTGAAGATTGACGAAAGGCAGCAGAGCAGAATCATCATAGTGGACACGATACTGCGATCGCCAATCCGCTTGCCCAGCAAAGCGATTATGGTTTAATGATCCATACGCATAGGTAATAGGAGACATCTATGTCCAGCAGTGAACTGAGATAGGATGAATATGAACCTATGTACGAGTATGTGAACGAAACTTGTTAAAGAAAATCACGTTTAAACTTCCTAAAAACAAATTTAAAATTCAAAGCCAATACAATACATTACAACTGCGAACTCCAGCCATTACGGAAAGTCCTAGCTAATTTAACCCTCAAGCCGACTCAGACATTAAAAGTATTCGTTTTTCGCATTTCATTAAAATGTTAAGTACTTAAGCGCGGTCTAGGCTTGAAGCGTCGGGTTGAGTCGTTTTAATCGTGTAACGAATACACGAGTACTGTTTTAAATAGCCCCCCTAACGAAGGCACGGATTGTGGTAAAAATAACAGTAGGTCAGCTTATCCCTCTGAGTTTCTTACTGGTTCTTCTCAGGACAGTGCAGTGGTGTAGGGTTAGAACCGATAGTAGATTTTTTTCTCTTGATATTGTCAGACGATTCGAAAATGCTTATTAATAAGCTTACTTGAATAAAGAATAGTTTTGACTTGACTTGACTGACTATTCTGCAGCTTGGCAGCAATTTTGTTGCATTGCTGTTACATTTATATTTTGGAGATAATTTTGCTCTTTGATGTGTGATTTCTTTGAAGTCGTAATACCTACTCATAATCAATAATATTCCGAAAAAGGTTATAAATTTAAGGCGGTGGAAAAAAAGCTACAACAGAAAAGTAATAAAATAATTGTTGCTACCTATTTGAATATATCTCGATTAAGGTATTTTAACAAAAACGTCATAGCTGCAAATGCAATTTATGATCACTGGTCTTAAATGATTCCTTTATGGGTCATAGGTCTAAACTCAAAGGTTTAGATAAGGCTGGGGATAGCCAATTAATGGCGTCATGAGAGGTGTAAGTGTGAAAATAAAGTAAATAATTAAGTGTCAGATATTGGAAATTCCATGTTCTGTTTCCGATATCCCTTCTACTGAGTTTGATAAGGATATATTACCGTACATTAGATATTGAACTCAAATTAATTCATAATTTGTTTTGTAAATATAAATTTAATTCCAAATCCTTTTTACTGATCTTAGCAACCAGACGAGGGGATATTGGAGTGAATGGATACAACAAATGATATTCAAGTGATTAATGCTCACTTGCTGGGGTTCTAGTTGGAATTTTATGAAGTACTAATTTACTACAGTACCTTTCCAAATATATGGGAAAGGCCGATACAAGCTAATCGTAGAAGCTCTCACTTTTATTGGCCAAACCATGAGTGAGACTCAGAAGATTGGATGGTACAATACCTAAACAGTTAGGGAGAACTCTTTCTCTTAATTAGCTGTACAGCATAACGTTTTATTTATCACCTTTTCGAAAAATTGTCAATTCCCACTCGACCATTCAGGACGAAACTTACATCAAGTCAATTACTCGTACAATACCTGCGACCATATATAACATGGACGTCTCACGCCAGCTCAAAAATGCCCCCAAAACCAATTGTTCAATTGTGCCAAGATGGACAGGACATAGCGCTTTTCGCAACACCGCGCAAAATCGCATATTTCGGCGCAACATCTTTGACAAATGTTTATTCAATATCGCCAATCAAAACTTTGATGAACCAATCACAACTATTTTTAAATGGCGGTTTAAGTTTTTGTAGGTTTACATTCAAATTCATTAGATCACTATCGTGATGCATTGAACAGGGGGTGACACTTGTCAACCTCAGAACCGTTTTTGAAAGGCAATTTAGTATGGCGTGCTGCTTCCATGTTTTGTTTGTTCGTAGTACAATACAATACAAAAACTCTTCATTGAAGGTACCATTACCATCAGTTCATTTCATATCTCCATGCTAGCCTGCTGTGCCAGGCTCATTGTAACGCAGGGCTAAGTCGAACCGTCGTGACTGCTTAATTTTATTCCGAGCCTGCCGCAAACTTCAAAAATCTAAATTCGTGTATTTCCATCCCTTTCACTCCAACTCCAATGAAGCTACAGCCATAGAATTATTGGAGATTATGATCTGAATTTTTTATGTTCCAAGGTGAGAGGTCAGACTAAAAGGTAGCATTATCAGTGTTGAACACTTAGAAAATGAGCGAATATTCCTCCATGATCCATAATACCTAACTGTTGTCTCGATTATATCGGCCGCCATATCGATATCGTTATAATATTGCTGTACTTTAAAATAAGAAGAAATTCTCCTCTTTCGAATCTAAATTCATGTATCTCCATCCCTTTCACTCCAACTCCAATGAAGCTACAGCGATAGAATTATTGGGGATTATGATTTGATTTTTTTATGTTCCAAGGTTAAGAAGTCAGACTATAGGGTGATATTACCAGCTTAGTACCAGTGATGAACACTTTTAGAAAATGAGCGAATTTTCGCGAATGCGTAAGTAGGTATAATCGTTAGCGTTACAGCCCTAATATCGAACTATTGTCCCGATTATATCGGCAGATATATATCACATTTAGCTGATAGGTAAATTAATCGAAAATTGGCAATTGGTACCTACTAGGTGAAGGATCACCTAATTTACGTAGGTAATGCCTAAAGACCTACCTATGACCTACTTATGTAGTATAGTATTATATTAGGTACCTATGTTGCCTTTAGGAACCCTATGGGTCGTTGGGGTATGGAAAGTAGTTGTATCGTCGCAAAATTCCTACCTTCCTGTTTTCAATTTGCTGGTGAACAATGATTGCAATACAAGCAAGTAGGTAATTCTCAGAACTGTGGTCGGTAAACCGCAATAGGTACATTTACTAATCAAAACAACGCGTAACCAATAGTAATATAATAGGACGTAGTTGTGCAAAAGGGAACCACTCACATGAATTTATATTCATTCAAATTAACACCTTAAATCAAAACAAACAAGCCAATCTTTAAAATTATAAATTTGTATCGATTGGTTCCCTTTTGCATAACTACGTCCAATTTTATTATGAAAAGGGAGAAATAAATGACTTGTTAAAATATTATTGTTTTTTTTAAATAACAATAGTTTCAGTGCCTACCTGAAAGCTCAAAATGTATAGGTACCTAATTCATCATCATCATCATCATATCAGCCGAAAGACGTCCACTGCTGAACATAGGCCTCCCCCAAAGATTGCCACAATGACCAGTCCTGCGCCACCCGCATCCAGCGGACTCCTGGAGACCTTCACCAGGTCATCAGTCCACCTTGTGGGGGGCCTACCCACGCTACGGCTTCCGGTACGTGGCCGCCACTCAAGAACCTTCCCGCCCCAACGGCCATCGGTTCTACGCGCAATGTGCCCCGTCCACTGCCACTTCAGTTTAGCGATTCGGAGAGCTATTTCGGTTACTTTGGTTCTGCTGCGGATACCTAATTAGGTACCGTAAAATGGGGTAACGTTACTTAGATTGGTGGGGTAGCATACGAGTAGACCATGAATTTATAAAAGTGCGTGATATGCTCCTTTACGAAACGAGTAAACGCTAACGTAACCATTACTTGCTAACTCACGAGAAGTAACGGTAACGTAAAGTAGTCCATTACGCTCGCTCCAATACATAGTACGGCTACAGGCGTCTTATCAATCACAAGTTATAATGTCCAGCCATTTTTACCATGTAACGTGCTACGCGTCACTTTCGCACTTTGGCAGAACGTGACGGAAAAGACGACAAACGATAAACACTGGATGACTGGACCATCACAGATAATAAGCATACTTACTAATAAGTCTGCGTTAATAAGGCGGTAGCAGCTCATGGTAAACATACAGTATGATCTGAAACGAGGATCACCACATTATCCTATTATAACTCCTAGTTACTTTTATTCCTCTGTTATACACGTATGCAAGTATGTTAAGTGTAACTTAGTTTTAGTGTTATCTACTTGTATTTTGCATGGTAGTTTTCTTGGTATTTATCAGTGGGAAACATTGTATCTACTCAAGAACGTTTGTAGCTACTAATTTAAGTCTTGTTCATCCTATGTATGATTTCCGTGTCATCTCCTAATAAATACATAAATAATATCCTTCAGCCGCCTACCCAAATGCCCAATAAACTTCCCATATTATTATCTGCATACCTCTCCTTCCTAAATGATTATCTACTTTATAATTACGTGAAAACAAAGAGTCAATCGTGACAAATTTATGTACTTAAATTTCAATATAAATGAATCAATGAGTGTTTTTCATCCGCTTAATCATAATTAACAATGATGATTGTAGTTAATCAAACGGTAATTTAATACGAACCGCGTATTGTTCGGTACGATTATACGGTGTTAATTATAAAGACTTCACATTTGGCTTGCAACTAACAGTGAGTAATTTAATTAGTCAATTGTATAAGTAGGTAACTCTACACTAACTATTTATAATTTGGGGGACTACTAAAACGGGGTAGGTAGGGAATGCGAGGGCAGTTAGGTGCTGAGATGGGGGAGAAGAGTTGAGATTGGAGTGAGTGAGTTTTTTTGGATCGGAGCGTTTGTAATATAATGCTACGTAAACAACATGTTCAGTCGAGTGCATTAATATATAGACACATTTGTAAGGGATCAGTATGGAGAAGTGTATATATATTAATGCCCTTGACTGTTCATGATCTGAAAGTGTGAATCTAACTAGTTATCCCACCGCCGCCGTCGAATCTAACCGTTTTAATTGTTACTCCAAGTCCAAAGTGCCCCAATGGTGAAGTGCCTCGATTTTATGTACCTACTATACATATATCTTTTGAAATTATGAAACTTATCGACAAATGGTACCTAATTAAAAACGAAAATTAAAAAAAAAAACAACGTGCCACTTGTAAAATAAAATAATAATTTATGAAGTCTGAATGTCTTTTTTGTCTCAACTCATCACATCAGTTTTATGATACTTTTTCAATGTATCATTTTTATTTACATTTAGTACAAGAATAATGTAACACCTTCGGACTCAGGTAGGTAATTTAAAAGTTACATGTTACAGGAGTGGTACGAAATACCTAGGTATAGAGGAGTCGTATCATTTTGAGTCATATTTAAAAATGTAGGTACCTATACCGTTGGTTTTATTACCCATTTCTAGGTTCCTACCTACATAGTATGTGTAGGTGTTGTAGATAAAGTTCGTCGACACAGTTCTTGATGAATCGGTATAACAAGGAAACTTGTTCCCACATTATTATATGAGAACTAGTTTCATTTACTCTGCTTACTTCAAAGCTTATCAGTAAAACATCGCGTACGTACCTAACAATAACAAAGAAAACGAGCACACAGTAGTTATTCGCAAGAAACTGTTATGATTACTTTATTGTAACTTAGAAGATACATTCTACTTGTTTACTGTTACGTTAATGAATGGTTTACTTATTATTAGTGAAGTTATTTTTAACGTTATGTAAATACCTACCTATCAATATTCAAATAAATTATTGTTGGTGGGTAAATAAATTAGCTGTGTTTATACTAAAAATATTTATTTCTCGGTACCAAATTAAATCTAAATAACAATTTCTTTGGCAATTTGAGTATTTTCTAACTTAAATTTATAATCCATCCAACGTAGGTTCGCCGGCCACGATAGAACTTTCGATACCACAATGGTCTTCTCCACGCAGGATCTTGAAGAAGCCGTTGTCACCCCAGTCGCTGTTCCAGGAGTTGGCAATAAGCCAGTACTTCTTACCGTTCTCCACGCCCCAGCCGAGGATTTTAATAGCGTGACCACCCAGAGCGTCACCCGAAGTGTGCGAATACACCCCGCTTTTGTAATTCAACAAATCAGCGTATACCGTGAATGCTCCCTCAACAGGCCCATTCTTGAACAGCTCCGCTCTGATATGATCCTCGCCTCCTCGCACCGAAAACACATGTTTACCGTAATGCTTGTCTTTGCCGTATTCCACGTCGTATCCGGCTTCGCATTTCTTCTGACATTTGGGCGTCTTTGAGTCGCCATTGCAGGGCATTCTGTTGCCGGGTACGTGGTGCTCGCAGGGAGGAATCTGGTAAGGCTGGCAACCTTGGGTCGAGTTGTACGAGCCTCCTGACACGAGTCCGAAGTGCTTCCAGTATTCCCAGGCTAATGATGGCATGCCTCCGTTGCAGCCGAGCCCACAAATCGGGCAGCAGCTTAGTAAATCTTCGGCAGAGAAGTGGAAATGTTTCGTACCGTTAGAGTAAGTGCAAACGCGGTCAGTCATAGCTTCGACGGCTCCAAACGCCCAGCAGCTACCGCAGGATCCTTGGTCTCTTATCTCGTTTAACGTCGGACAATTGGGCCATTTGTCTCTAGGGTCAAAGTTCTCCGGCAGGCTTGCAATTAGATCCGCGTCGTGTTCTATCACGGGGAGTGTTAAGAGAGTGTCATCCTTGAGTGCGCCGGTTAATTTCCTGATGTGTGCCAATGGTGTACTGAGTGGGAAGTTGCGGCCGGCTTTCCAGGAGTTTTGTTTGGAGTTGATGAGGACTATGAATTCGTCGGAGAGTGGGTGGAGCGGGCTCATCGCTGTGGCGAAGGCGGCGAAGCAGAGAGCGGCGAACGCCGCGGTGGAAGGCGCCATGTTGGTTGAAGTGTGTGGTACGTGGTGCGACGTCGAGAGAGCGCCGTCGACTGAGGGAGCGACGCGCGCGCGGCGTATATGCGAGGTCCAAGCGCTTCTCGCGCTGCGTGTAATTGCGTCGGACCGAACGGTTACTTTGTAATTCCAGTTAACCCTGACGAGTCGAACGCTGAAAGATACCAGTATATCGGGCGACTAGCGTACAAAGATCTCAAGACACGCACAAGTACGCTACGCGCGGCGTTCACCCCTGTATTTACTAATAGGTAATTTCATTTTTTTTTCATATTTCGACGATTTCATTTGGAAATAAAAATATTCTCTCTAAACGAAAATATTGGAGTAAATTCGTACAGTAAGGATTCTCATACATTCTTGGCTGTATAAAGGTACCCTAACCAAAAATCAAAAATTAAAACAATAAATCTGATATCCTAATCATAAAATGAACCATTTCATACGTAGTCCAAAGATTAGCTTATGAAAAATTATATATTTCATTACGTTTCTAACTGAGCAAAGTTTTCTGAAATAAATCCAATTAAAATAACCTTCATAATTACTTTGAAGTATCAAAAACACATTTTAATTTCTTTTGAAGAACCCAGTTGCCATATTTCCGTCTCTTCTCGATGGTATGCATATTAGTTATACTCGTACATAAAAATATGAACATGTTCGCATGTCGGAAAGTGAAGAATGCGGAGATATGATCACAGTACGAATGCTCCCATTGTGAGAATCCTATACGCTACTTAACTGGTTTCACACTACGTAATACCATTTTTTAGTTGAAAGTATTAAAAGGTAAACAAATATGGTTGACTTTTCATAGCATTTGACGTCTTTGACACATATCGTGAAATACGTTAGCAGATATGTTTTTACGTTAATACTAATAAATACCAACAAGCTAACAAAACATGTATGTGAACTTCAGGTTTAAGGTTTTAAGTTAGCGATAACTGATAAAACCAAGATTGTGTTCTGAAAGTGCGTGGTAATGAAATAATGCATATTGCAGGTTTGTTTACCTTTTTTTTTATTTTCTACTGAAAAATGATATAGTTGCTCTAATGTTCGACTATGATTATTTTATATCATTATCGTTTTTCATAGTTTTATTTTATGTGAACTGAGATTACTCTGTTTATTTACTCCCATACCAAATGTATGAAAAAAAATGTAACGAACATGATAAAACTTTTTCTCAAAGTCGTTACAGATTTTCGGTGATGATCGGGTAAAAAATTACAAGGGACACATTTTCTGCAAATTACCCTTTACACTAAGACTGCGACCATATAAAACATGGACGCCTAACGCCAGCTCAAAAATGCCCCAAAAACCAATTGTTCAATTGTGCCAAGATGGGCAGGACATAGCGCTTTTCGTGACACCGCGCATATTTCGGCGCAACATCTTTGACAAATGTTTATTGAATATCGCCAATCAAAACTTTGATGGACCAATCACAACTATTTATAAATGGCGGTTTAAGTTTTTATAGGTTGACATTCTAATTGATTGCCGTGATGCATTGAACAGGGGGTGACACTTGTCAACTAAAATTCAGGACCGTTTTTGAAAGGCAATTCAGTATGGCGTGTGGCTTCCATGTTTTATTTGTCCGTAGCACTAAGAAGTTGATCTAATGTTCGACTATCCTACACCGTCGTGGGCAATAGCCCGGGCAGATAGGGGAGACAGTAGCCCGTGTCGAAGGTTACGTACATGACAAACAGAGATTACGGTCGGACGCTCTACAGCGATTAGCAAATATTTGTTTTGTTCAGAAATAATTAGTCCGGGCTGGAGGGACTGTTTACGTAGTTATTTATTAATGTAGACAGTTGTAATTATAGAAGGTGGAAGGAAAATAAGTACATTCGTTGCCTGCTAGGTTTTGGGACTTATACTAACTTATGCTGAGTCCCCTAGATGGTTTTTGGAAGTTTCAGAGGGTCGATTTTTAGGGACCCGTAGTAAACTAGGACTCCTTATAGTTTCGCTATGTTCGTCTGTCTGTCGCAGCATACAAATTTGCAATTTGGCTCCGGTATACGTGAACAATCACGTTGACGAAGTGGTGGAATGAAATGTAGAAAAAACATTTTTTTTTCGGGTATCTCCCCTAGTCAAGAGGGAATGACTTTTTTTTATTTTGTTGTAATCTTATATGGTGGGGTATCACTGAATAGGTATTTAATGAAAAAAAAGAAGAGCCTCGAAAGAAAGTTTTTTTTTAAGTCAGTGTTTTCAGAGATAACCGCTCCAGAAGAAAAAATAATGCCCCTATAACTTTTGATCCGTAGGGCCAAAAAATATGAACAAAATCATGAATAGTGGGCTTATAGAATCCTTTAAAACAAAACTATTTCGAATATAACCAGTCCAGCAGTTTTTGAATAACTTGTCAGCCTCTGTAGCCTAGTTGGTAGTGACCCTGCCTACGAAGCTGGAGGTTCCAGGTTCGAATCCCGGCGAGGGCATTCTTTGTGTATTTATTATCACAAATGTTTGTTCCTTGGTCGTGGCTGTGTATGTATCTAAGTACCTATATATATCTATCTATTATATGTATAGGTAAATAGGTATATCGTCGCCTGGTACCTACAACACAAGCCTTAATTGAGCTTACCGTGGGACTAGGTTGATTTGTGTAAGATGTCCCAAGATATTTATTTATTTTTAACTACGGACCCCTACACTGAGCCTGGCCCGACGTATTCTTGGCCGTTTTTTTTTGTTTTTGTTACTGCACCTATGCGGCGGGATTATGCGGCCGTGTGGTGACGGCAGTAAGAATACATTTGTCACCACCCCAACTCCTCCTTCGGGTGTCGTAAGAGTGTACTAAGGGATTGAAGTGTCACTGAACAGTATTTGGCAAAATATTGATGATGGGCAGCAGCGTCATCATAGTGGACCACAGACAACATAACCTAAAGACGTAGCTTTAGACAATTATTTCATTTAAACCGATGCTGCCAAAAATGCTGAGGTGCGGGCGGCGTAACATGAGCTAACTGTGTTGTGATTCGTCGTTTCAAGGTTAATGAGGTGTAAAACAAAAATGTCCGCCGGTCGCTAGTGATTTCCGAATGTCGATAAAAGTATCGATGGTTACAATGTCTATCGCTTTCGCAATTCGATATTTTGTCAGTGACTTACCGAGAAAACCGTGAATCCATATCCGTACTAATGCATACCATAAATGCGAAAGTATGTCTGTCAGTTTACTGAGTCTACACGCATAAATCGCTGAACCAATTTAGATGAAATTTCGAATGGAGATTATTTAAGACCCCGGAAAGGACATACGATATTTCATTCATCATTATCATCATCATCCCCGCAGATGTAGATATATTATGATACTAGCTTCTACCCGCGACTTCTGGTGTGACAAATAAAATGCATTTTATATAAAAAAAAATATTTGTACTGTCTGTCTGCTGTGTTTTCATCTACACATTTAAACCGGTTTAGATGAAATTTGGAATGGAGAATGGTTTAAGACCCGGGAAAGGACAAAGGATAGTTATTTTATCATCATCATCCACGCAGTCAAAGTTGCGGTCAAATATTAATATCACAATATATCTTTTCTGAGATAATAAATAAAACAATTTTATATAATATACTTTTATTTGTACAATCATTAACTCGTAGTTACAAAGTTACCAAAAAACTACCATTAAAATACGTTCTTTATCAAATTCGTCTATTATTCGTTTTTGTTAATTTGAAATATTCCGGTTTAAAGTGTCGAGAACATATCACACTGCTAGGAGCAGGAAACCAATCATGTGACCGTTTTGAAGCATTCATCCACATTTCTTTCATGTTTGGGCATTTAGAGAAGATACACAATATTATTTAACATAATAGTATTATTGAAAATTATACTTCTACACTTTACACTAAACCAGAATTTATTTGAGGATAATTGAATATAATCGTAATATCTTATCGATAGTAAACAGACTGCCGGTATAGACATCACTAGTTCGGATACGGAGACTCCACCGCAGAGTCTGTTGCTGGGTACGATTGAGAATAAAGATTTTAATTTATCTTTAGTTACCTTATCGATAGTAAACAAACATACTCTACGGTCATCCCTAGTTCAGACGGCCTACCTGCTCGTTACGCTAGACAAGGAGGGAGTTATACTTCGTGCAAAGTATTAGAAAGAGACTTTGTAAAAAGACATCAACGAGTGCACTAGATTTTATGCTTGAACTATTTTTAATTTTAATTGAAATTTATAAAAAATTGCTCACTCGTGAGACGAAATACCATCTTTTTGCACACTAGATGTTTTTGTATTCTTGCTACACAATTTCACGCAACAGTAATGCATTTTGCATGATGTAAATCACGTTAAAACTTTCGTAATTATCTCATGAACGCCGGCCGCAGACTGAAGCTAGCAATGGAGGCGTGGCTCTAATATGGAGTGAATTCACCGTATGCGTGACAGAGGGGGTCGCCCAGCTATGCTACGTCTTGAGGTTATGTTGTCTGTGTAGTGGACACATTACTGCGATTGCCAATCCGCTTGCCCAGCGCGGCGATTACGGGCATTTACCTCCTAATGCGTCTATATGCATAGTTAATGGGAGAGGCCTACGTCCAGCAGTGGACTATCATAGGCTGATGATGATGATGATGATGATGATGATGACCACTGCACCTATCCTATATAATATATACCTACCTATTTATATACTGTGTGTATGTTAATGTACGACCGCTTGCGGACAATACATACCTACCATTTCCTTATGTTTGTAGGTATGCCACATAAGGAGACGCTTCGCTTCCTATTGAAACGTTGTTGTTTTATTTAACTCAATCCGACCTATTTTAATGAAGACTGAGGACATTGAAGCAATAACAACACCTATTGTCCGTATGATAATATTGATAATACCAATTGAGGATCAAGTTTAGCTAAATAAAATATTGATACTTACGTGCCAGAGAATAAAATGACAGTTTACTTATCTTATATCCCATTATTAAAACTATAATATTCTAAACATCGGCATTCACAAGTTTCACAACAATAACACATAAAATTATATTCATAGAATAACTAAGTAGGTATTACAAATTGTTGTGTTTTAGATAAAGTAGCAAATAAGTAAGTTCCTACAGTATTTATTATTTTAAAAGATTAATAATTGGATTCAGAATAATTTTAATCAAGCAAAAGTAATAACAGTCGTTGACCCGATTGAAGTTTCACACTGTTATTAACTTCTTACCTATGGTACAGTCACATCATCAGCCTATCTCAGTCCACTGCTGGACGTAGTCCTCTCCTATTAACTATGCGTATAGACGCATTAGGAGGTAAATGCCCATAATCGCCACGCTGGGCAAGCGGATTGGCGATAGTAATGTGTCCAACTATCCACTATAATGACGCTGCCGCCCATCATCAATCAAATCAAAGAATGGTCAGTGACACTTCAATCCAGTAGTCGACTCTTACGACTCCCGCGGGAAGAGTTGGGATGGTGACAAATGTATTCTTACTGCTGTCACACATGCTAAATGTAGTTATTTCGCATTTCTGCACCACAATAATAGTACACGAACGTTAAAATTTCTTCACGGGTAAGTATATTTTAGTCGATCTAATCCATCGATATCTCCGAGAATCATGAACCGATTTAAAAAAAAAATTGTGATCGAACGTATATCCCCGAAAAAGTCCCGTTGGCACCAAGTTGGGGTCTGATGATGGGATCTTGGAGAAATCGAGGGATCTCTTCAAATGTTATAGGTGTATGGTGCTTATGGTAATTTTCATTAATTTACAAGAATTTGCATTCAGAAAGTAAGATTTTTAAATTTTTAACCGACTTCAAAAAAGGAGGAGGTTCTCAATTCGACTGAATTTTTTTTTTGTTGTGTGTATGTTACCCGATATCTCCGAGAATAGTGAACCGATTTTAAAATTTCTTTTTGTGATCGAACGTGTATTACCCCGAGATGGTCCCGTTGGCACCAAGTTGAGGTCTGATGATGGGATCTTGGAGAAATCGAGGGATCTCTTCAATTGTTATAGGTACATGTATGGCGCTTTTGGTAATTTTTATTCATTTACAAGAATTTGCATTCAGAAAGTAGGATTTGAGGAAACCAATGATGGAAACAAATCGGGAATCTTGGAGAAACCGGTTGAAGTCGGTTTTTTAAATTTTTAATTTGGTGATTATCAAGTTCGATAATCGTTTTTGGATGCGGACAATTATGAGCAATCAAAGTCAAGTCTCGTTACCGGCTCGTCGGGAGGACAAACGTATTTTAAAAGCAGGAAAGGCCAATTAATTTGAGAGGTAGGGGCACGGAATATACATACAGTAGAATGTGCTGGATATTTTTTTCTAGCCAACCATGCCACTTTAGTCCTCTGGTTAACGTGACAGAATAACAATAAAAACAAGATGACGGACCCAGGTATTATAGTCTTGGTAGTTAGCTAAGCGTCGCGTACTTTAATTTGTGATTTTTTTATATGGCTATTTAAATTTAATACCTTTTTTTATACCACGTCGGTGGCAAACAAGCATACGGCCCGCCTGATGGAAAGCAGTCACCGTAGCGTATGGGCGCCTGCAACCTCAGGGTGTTACATGCGCGTTGCCGACCCAATAAAAATAACGTTGGCACAACAAAGTGGCTCCACTCCACCTGATCGTACGTGAATAGTAGAGCCCAAATCGCGGCGGCAACGAACAGGAGACAATCAGTAACCTGTTAGTTGCCACCGCCTTGCTGGCCCGCTAGATGCTGGTAAATACACCGGCTGACCCCGAAACACGGCAAACACGAAGGTAAGTCATTTCACGGGCGCTTACACCGAATGTACGGTGTGGTAGCCAACCAGGCGGGTACTAGTAAAAATACCCTACCACCGGCTGAGAAGCTGGCTACTCAGTATTTCCCTTAGTCGACTGCTACGACACCCACGGGAAGAGAGGGGCGGTGATTTTTGTATTCTTACTCCGTCACCGCACGGATAAAATATTGTTTATACACCGTGGGCTATTTAAGCTCGACCGATTTTAACAGTGTATTCCTGACCACATTTAGAAACCATTATGTCGTGTAAACTTTTCTCGATTTGGCCGACTTTCAGAGTTATTAGTTTATTACCAATTTAAATAAATTTGTAGTTGTTAATCAAATAATCAGTACTAAAGGTTTTTTAACGGCGTTGGTGCCATGCCATTATGGAGAATAGTCTCACTAACCTCATTAATACATGTCAAAAAGTGAGAAATAAAACCTTTAAAAATGAGGTTTTTGTAAAAAAAAACTTTGATACTCATTTTAAGTCCCAGTTTTATGAATAACATTTACTTTTTATGTTTAAAATTTTGTTTCGCCAAAAAAGACAAAACACATAATACACGTGCCTTCATGTGTCATCTTCATTTAGTAATGCAGGAAGAAGAATGCATTTGCTGCCGTGCTGAAATATGGGGTGCTCAATACTTACAATTTACATGGTAAATATCGCGTTTTACCTTTTAAGTCATACTACTCGTAACAATATTGTTTATGCTTGTTATAAGCATGGAAAAAGGTATTAAATACGTAAGACTGCTTACCAAACTTGAGAAAATGACATAAATTAATGTAACATCTCAAATTTGCCTCATTTGCGGTAAGATGGGAAACACGAAAGGAATTAACTACGCGGATTTTCTTTGATGTACATTGGGATTTTGTCTTCTAAAGTGGTGTTTAATGAAGATGGAATTATAAGCCTTATGACGGGGGCTTAGGGGCGGATTTAGCTGACGGGTTTTAGAAGTAATGAAGACCGGGAAATGACTAATTGTGAATATTAGTTGTTTAACTTAAACAGTGTCTTCATTTCGTGGAGTAATAATGTACAGTAAAGTTCATGAATTGGCCAAGTCATAGCGTATATTTATCTCACTAAAATCAATAATTTGGGTACCGAAAATACGGAAATTAAGTACAAAACTTTAGGAATTTAAACTTAATCGGCATTTTAATTTTATAACATAGCTTATAGTTTGTGAAATGAACACCAAAACCGAGTTATTACCGAAATTTGGTACTTGATTGTCGTTACAAAGCTGACTGAAATTAAGGTTTTTTAACTTCACGCTAATTGGGTGACCCAAAAAGTGAAAATGCCCATTAAACAAAATGGCTTTTTTTGCGAAATACTCGAGAACGGCCAAACGGAAGTCTATTGATTAAATATGTCAAAAGTTGTTTTTACAAGATTAGGTGACGTTCGAAAAATATACGTCACAAATTTTAGAAAAACTAGAAAATTCGTAGTCTGAATAAAAAACTATCCTGATGTCGTTCCAACTTATAGATTTAACAACGATTCTATGATATTGCTATGTAAAAAAACTAGGCGTTACTAACGTTGTTTCTGCAACTTATGTAGGTACAGTCATGAAAAGAATCGATAAAATGTAGACATTTTATACACCACTTACATTTAACTTCACTTGAGCCGCTGTATTTTAAACTATTTTCATAATTATGATTAGGTTATTTGGCTACTAGAGACATTTGGCTAAAAACACTAAAAGGTAATCTGATTACTGGTGCATGTGTAATTAGGAATCTTGATTACTTACATTCCACATAGGAATGTAGGTAAGTAATCGTAAATTACCTACTTTTTGCGTATCCATAAAACTACGAATAAAATAAACGTAATTATGTGACCGCATATAATTGCCACGACCATTTCCATACACTTTACGAAAATAAATGGGTTGTGGCAATTAGGTACACCCCCCCAGATATATTTTTTGTGCCCCTTAAAATACACGACAGACTTTCCTTTAACGTACATTCAATATCGATATTACGCTCTAAAGCATCCGAAGTCTAAGGTCGGGATTCTTGACCACGGTAGATCATGTAACATGGAACGGGCGGCGTTTGGCACGTTTACTCTTATCGGCAGACGGTTGTGTATTCCTAAAGGATGCGCGAGCGTCGGTTGGACAGTACCTATTCGCTTCACATCACATCATCAGCCTATCGAAATCTACTGCTGGACGTAGGCCTCTCCTTAAGGTGCGTTTAAACCAAAAGAGCATTCGCTGTCCTAGCGCCCGTTCTACGAAATCAACCAATCACGTTTTGTGTACCGATCGAATTTCGTAGAGTGGGAGGTTAGAACAGCGAATGCTCTTTTAGTTTAACCGCACCTTAAGACAGTATTCGCTTCACATCAGCCTATCGCAGTCCATTGCTCGCTTTGGCCTCTCCTATTAACTGTAGAATAGACGCATTAGGACTAATAGGTAAATGCCCATAATCGCCACGCTGGGCAAGCGGATTGTCGAGGAATGTGTCCACTATGATGACGTTACTGCCCATCATTAATCTTCTATCAAAGAATGGTCAGTGATACTTCAATCCCTTAGCCGACTCTTACGACACCCGCGGGAAGAGTCTGTGTGGTGACAAATGTATTCTTATGCCGTCACCACACGGCTCACAATAATTCGCTTGGGTTATAGCTCCTCTTAAGTCCTGGCTATGACATTGGTCTAAGGCAACCGTCATAGCGAAAAACAATACGCGCGAAGCCTTAAGGCTAGGCTAACAAGGGTAACCCGCGTACCAATACCAAACATAGCCGCGCACTAAACTCCAGTCTCTCTCTCTCTCCACCTACCTTCTCTTTCAGATCTCAGACTTGCATTGCCGTATCATCATCAATATCATTTCTCTCGCCGTGCCCGTGGTAAATTTTCCTTCAACAGCCTCTCACCACCGTCCTCTAAATGACGGTGCAACGACCGACCCACCATCGTGGGATACCCGGCCACAGCTGGCCCCTATACCACAAAACTTTACAAGCGTACAATTCTACAAAATTATCAACTTTTTGTATGGGAATTTATACAATTTTGTATAATTGTACGCTTATAAAGTTTTGTGGTATAGGCCACTGGAGTACCTAGCGGAAACACGGGAACTACCTACACATAGGTACTCCAGGAGGAGTATCGTTTGTATATTCATTTATTCCTAAGAAGGACGTCAAATTTGCGATCCGCTAATGCAGCAATAGCGTGCAATTAGGACACCGACTACGAACAAATAAAACATGGAAGCCGCACCCTATATAAATTGCTTTTCAAAAACGTTGACCAGTGTTAAATCTCGTCATCACGCTAATGAATTTCTATGTTGACCTACAAAAACGTAAACCACTATTTCAAAATAGTTGTGAATAGTCCATTAAAGTTTTGATTGTCTCTGTTCCATTTGCATTTGTCAAAAGGTGCGTTTAAACCAAAAGAGCATTCGTTGTTCTAGCGCCCGTTCTACGAAATCAACCAATCACGTTTTGTGTACCGATCGAATTTCGTAGAGTGGGAGGTTAAAACAGCGAATGCTCTTTTAATTTGAACGCACCTAAAGATGTTTGATGTTTGTCATGGTATGTTCGGCTCAGATGTACCTACAATGATTTTTAAGGGCACTTTTCAGCTGTATATGTATCTATTTGTCACTGTCTAGCTCGCACACCTTCGCCGCATGCGGATGCGGCTCCAGTCTGACTTCTAATCTAGATTACAAAGTACACATACAAATGTAATTTACAGAAGTAATCAGATTCCTTTCGGCCCAACTCTGGTTTGGTCTTCTAATAATGGTCGGTAACTTGTTGAGAATAATGCTTTATAATGAATAAACCCTAAACGACTAGCCAGTTCCGATTTCTATGGCCTTTACTGTATTTTATAGGCCATTTAGAGGTTTAACAACTTCATATTTTAACTCGAAGACATTTTGTTAAGAAAATCAATATTTTCTAACGCCGCTCCTACCTATAGGCAGCTAGGTATTTTCAGGTGCTTTATTGTATTCGTTTTGAGTACCAGAAGTAAACCCAAAATAAACCCTAAAATTTAGGGTAAGCCATTGAATACTTAATACGGTTAACCTCACGTGTATTTAGTCACGTGACATGTTTCGGAGAGCCTAGGTCTCCATTATCAAGCACCGAGCCCGTGTTAACGTTCCGGCTAGGCTCTGCGAAACATATCGCGCAGTGACACGTGAGTTTAACCTTTAATTATTTTGATAGGTATTTTGTCTTACATTAGTTTAAATTCAATTAAGATGTTTATTTTTAGCGCAAAGTAACACATCATCAGCCTATCTCAGTCCACTGCTGGACGTAGGCCTCTCCTACGAGTATTAACTGTGCGTATATAGTAGTTTACAAGGTAAATGCCCATAATTGCTACGCTTGGCAAGAAGATTGGCGATCACAGGAATGTGTTCCCTATGATGGGCATTTCTTCAACCGCTGTGACTTCGGTGGCAGCTTTATCACACGAATCCCATGAGAGATGCAAGAACTTTTGGATACATTGATAGACGTAGTTGACAACTACAAAGATATCAAAAAAATGTATTAGGTACCTACGGAAATCGGGTAATAATGTTACCACCGAAGTCACAGCGGTTAAAACGCTTGGAAAAATGCCCTGATGATGTTGCTGCCCATGATCAATCTTTTATCAAAGAATCAGTGCCACTTCAATCCCTTAGTCGACTCTATTCTACTGCCGTCACCACACGGCTTGCGCAAAAGTAAACTTATAGACGTAATTTTGTTTCAAGTAAAATAATTATAAATTTTAGGTATATTAATTAATTTAACGATACCCTTGGCTGTCCAGACAGACTGAATTGTTAAATTAGCACTTTTGAAGTGAATGAAGCGAACAATAATAATAAAAACAAACTTTGTAGTCCCACGGGGGCCATCGCTGTCAGTTCTATGACTGTAATTTTGTTACATAATGGTGAATAAATTGTTTGACCTAATTTTTATCGCTTTGTTATTATGTTTTGGATACCTTTTTTTGAATTACACAGACAATAATACAGGGTGAAATTTAAATCGTGATCGCAGTGTTTTTCTAACTCTTTAAACAACTAACAATAGAATGCCCTAGGAGTCAGAAACAATGCACGGCCCGTCCATGGTAAGTGGTAACCATAGCCTATGGAGATCTGCAATAGGAGAAACAGTAACTTTTATATTATGATCAATTCTCCTACCTGTCATCATGGCCTTTCTCAAATCACTTTGCCAAAAAACTTGTACAGTCGACGTCATAGATATAATTACGACTTAGGTGCCAAAAATATAATTACACGACTTTATTGCCTTGACATTAAGGTCGTGTTAATATATTTATGGCACCTAAGCCGTAATTATATCTTTGACGTCGACTGTACCTAACAACTGTACAAGGTTGTTTTGATTTAGATACACTGCGGGTAAAAATCAAAACATAACATATCAATACGAAATTAGAATAGACGGTAGTCTGTAATTTCAGACATCAATACGTAATTAGTAACTACACCATATACCTACCTACCCATAGAATAGAAACAGAAATTAGTACACATCGCTGCGGTATTTCGTAAGCTCCCTTTACTTCCAGATCCAACATATTTGTAGTAGACATCACCACCTCAGTTGTCTAACCCATTGCAAACCTTATTCCCTTGTCATAAGGAACATCACCAGTCAACTATGTTGGTTGTACGGACAAAGAACAGAAGGCCCTTATTCTTATTGAGCAATATATTATCGCGATCCTAAATGTACGGCTGTTTGGAGTAATGATAACGAGGAACAGTATAAATGATAAAGAAAATATCCATGAAACTGACCAGCAGGCTACCACGAAATATTGAAATTCGTAAACAAGCATACGTCTCTGTCAGTCCATCCGAGGGTGGGCTACCCTTGCGTCTCCTAACTTAGCAACCCGCTAAGTATCGTTTGTCCCTTTCGGTTTATAGACATAAATACTAGCAGTTACCCGCAGCTTCGCCCGCGTATTAATATCTATTCACTGCGTGTTAACGTTTTCCCGCGATTATCTCGTGTTTGCCTTAACCGGTTTAAGTGTGGCGGATGGTGCTTTTACCCGCGGTTCGGCCGCGTTTTGTCAATTTTTATCACGGTCGTTTTAAACTTAAGACCTAAATTCAATATGGCTAACTTTTCTTGCAATTTTGACCTCAAATTCCGTATGAAGAACTTTTCATCTTCTCGGTATCGATTTTTATCAATATCAAATCAAAGTTCTAGAAATTTTAGATGTAATAGCTTCTCACTTTTTGTTCCTACCACAAAATCTTTATGAAAAACCCCCTTGGATCCTAAGATACCGATTATTATTAAGGTCGGATTCAAACTAAATAAATTCAAGGTGCCGATCATTTTGTGCTTTGACCTCAAATTCATTACTGAACGGAACGTTTTGACATTTCAGATATCGATTATTATCAAAATCCGCTATCATATTATGGTCATCTTTACCATCTGGTAACCGACAAATGTTTTTTATCATTAAAAGTTTACATACACTCACTAATAAACTATCATTTGTCGTTTCCCAGGCTTTACAAAGATGACCATAATTAGCCGAGCTGATTAACATTTGAAGTAAATCAAGATTGTTACTGTTTCTTGCAAATTTGACTTCTGCTTCATTATGATGAACAGATCAGTCAGAACTTCAGATTACCAGCGATTTTTATGACGGACAATATCGAAACAGAAATTGAATAGGCAGCCTTTTGTGCAGTTTGTTAATTAGAACCTCTGGGATCCCGATACATCGATTTACACAAGTGGATCAAAAATGATGAAATTTATGGTGACGGCTGTATTGACTTTATAAAAAACCTCTTGGATACACAGACATATGTACTTTTGATTACTATCGCGTGAAAACTCAGGAAAACTTAAATGGTTATTAACGTTGGTTAAAATGCTATATTTAGATTTTTTTTAATCCGAAATAAACACAAAAACGATAACCCTGTCATAACCCGCAAGCCCATGAGACCATAAAAGAGGAGATGGTATTTCACGTACACCTCGGTACAGCGACACGATAGACTATAGAAACGATAACCATGTTGTTTTTTTACTGTTAACCTTTTTACCACTTTCGTTGAATTCTCAAAAACCCTTAAAACATGTCTTTAGTCATTTATGTTTGGGAATAACTCCTGGGAAGTTTCGGATAAAAGAGTTTAAATAGTCAAGTTTCCCCGTACAAACTTTGGACCCGCATTGCACCCTCTAATGAGTGGATTTTGACTTAACCTTGTTTAGAGCACCCCTACACCCTCAAAGAAACCTACGCGCTATATTTAGAATCTCTAGAACCAGAAATAAACATATATAATAAAACTGTTTTGTTTTTTTTTTAGAATTTTACCCCATCACACCATAACCGTGTACATAGTATTACACGTCCGCCGCGTTAAATTTTAAAATCGTTATTATTTTCGTTATCTACGTCCCGATAAACCATAGAAACGATACCCAACACAATTTTTTCACTTCATCACCCTTTTTACCTTTTTCTGGGGTTAAATTTTCAAAAATCCTGCAACATATGTTTACTCTATTACTTTAAAGAATACTCCTACGAAGTTTCGGACAAATAGTCCGACTAATCTTGTTTCGCCATACAAACTTTGGACCCCCATTTCAACCCCTTAGAAGGTGAATTTTGAAAAATCCTTTCTTAGTGCTCGTCCATTGCACCCTCTAGGGAGTGGATTTCGACTCAACCTGTTTTAGAGCACCCCTACACCCTCAAAGAAACCTACGCGCTAAATTTGGAATCCTTAGAACCAGAAATGAACATAAATAATAAAACTGTAATGTTTTTTTTTCCGAATTTTACCCCATCACAACATAACCGTGTACGTACAATTGTACATAGTATTTCACGTCCGCCGCGTTAAATTTTAAAATCGTTATTGTATTCGTGATCTACGTCCCGATAAACCGTAGAAACGATACCCAACTTGATTTTTTCACTTTGTCACCCTTTTTCAGTGGTTGAATTTTCAAAAAACCTCTAACATGCCTTTACTCAATTACTTTAAAGAATACTCTTGCGAAGTTTCGAATAAAATAGTTCAACTAATCTTATTTCGCCATACAAACTTTGGACCCCCATTTCAACCCCTTAGAAGGTGAATTTTGAAAAATCCTTTCTTAGTGCTCGTCTACACCATAAAAGGAACTTACGTGCCAAATTTGGAGTCTCTAGGACCAGGGATTTAGGCTGTGCGTGCATCTTTGTCAGGGAGCTTCATGTTTTATATATATGACGGGATACCCCCTAACGACAGCCGAGCTAAGAGGGGTAGGATTTTAGCTATCAGCCTCCCAGCTATTCATCGCTAACAGTACTCTGAATACTGTATTTAAGCAACTACGCATTTGTGCATGTAGGCAATACTGGCATGTAGGCATGGACTCATAATTGAAACACAACACACGTGACTTACTATGTTTTTTTATTACTACTCTGGTTCGCAAGAGTTAAACCACTGCCTGAGAAGAACCAGGAAGAAACTCAGCGGGTTGTATTGTAATCTTTTCAAATCATTGGTATTTACAATTTTAGATAATCACAATAGGTAACACTTGAAACATTAATAATTAAAACATGATTAAACAACATAGAAACGACTGGAGAGTTCTAAGTTTGAGTCCATGCTTCACTAATATCAAAACACAAAGAAATAAAGTCTTTCGTCAGGAAGAATGATTTTCTAAGTCTAACACGCGAATCAGAATGAATCATAAACACTGCGCTAGTGACCTTTTATACTGTCTGATCATAAACTACCTGCTCAAAGGTAGGCGGGTAGATCCCAATATGACGGTTAATGTCTACCTGCATGGAACAAACAAAGACCAATCCAAGCAAAACATTGCTTATCGTTTTCTAGATATCGAACTCTTAACAAATTAATTTTAAACATTGCAAATAAGAATATTCTAATGTTCGACACTCGACGTTGTGCAGAAGGCGACTCTTAAATTTTTTGACAATGCAGAAAGCGACTAAGCTCAATATGTTAAAGCGTTAAGCTTTAAGCGCCCTTATTCATAAACGTTTGTTAACTTAACAAGCCGCTAATAATTGTTCGTCCTTATAAGAGCAACAGGGACAAAAAATTATTAGCGGCTTGTTAAGTTAGCAAACGTTTATGAATAAAGGGGTAAGCCAGATTGACAAAAAATGGTACCTAGTTGGTCGCTTTCTGTAAAACTATGATCAATCAAAACTTTAGTGGCTTGCTAAGTTAGGGGACGTTTACGAATAAAGGGGTAAAACAGCAATCCATTGTTTATCGAAGCTAATTAAGACAACAACAATAATAAGATGGAAAAAGAGTCAGCTCGTCTGTCTTTATTTTTTATAATACAGAGGCCCTACCTATTGAAAAAGGGTACAACACTCCGAAGCTTCTGAGACAGGGTATAAGTTTAATACAAGTGCATAAGATACCTATTATAGGCCGTGTGGTGACGGCAGTAAGAAAACATCTATCACCACCCCAACTCTTCCCGGGGATGTCGTAAGAGACGTCTAAGGGATTGAAGTGTTACTGAACATTCTTTGATAGAAGATTGATGATGGGCAGTAGCGTCGCCACAGTGGATTACTGCAATCGCCAATCCGCTTGCCCAGCGTGGCATAGTTAATAGGAAAGGCTAACTTTCAGCAGTGGACTGAGATAGGCTGATGATGTGTGTGATGTATACCCCTTTTCATTAGGGTCAGGTTTCAGGGTATGCGCTACCCACAAGCTCTCATCAAGATAAAATATATCGAATATGTTTTTAATTATTCATCAACAACATTAATTAAATATTTGCTACAAAACATTACATAACAAGACCTACAATTCCCAACGAAAATCGCGTTTAATTCAGTAATATCATAAACACGAGTCCGCGTTGATGAAATGAAGCACATTGTTTCCATTTTCGCAAGGCAAGTTTGCACAGCGAGGAATTAACGCAATTCCCTTTGGGCCAAATCTACGATGACAACAGCGGCAATTTACTTTATCTCAAGATTGTAGTTTCGCTTCCTAAGTAGGTAGGTAAAATGTGCTAACGGCTTTGATCCTTCTGTCTCGGACATGTTGTTAAATATACGGGCTGATCAGTCTAAATCGGTTAGTACGGAGAAAGGAAAAACTATCCAAAAAAATAACTTCAAATTAAATTTAAAAAATCTTCAGGAGTGACTTATTTTTGTGGAACAACTCTGCTTTATTGAAGATTTTTTCTACTCCCGTACTTTTACTTGTCATTTACAGGGTCGTGAACACACCTTTATGCCCTTATAGATGTCAAGACAAGTCTATATTGTCTATTCCCTAAAAACGCATCCGGGCATACATGCAATGCGTTTTTGGATTTAAGACAACTCGTGTATTAAATACAAGACGTGATGAAATACATGGTTGCCAACCTAATTTTCAATTTCATTATTCTGAGGAATAGTTTTTTTTTAATTTTAGTCCTTGTGGACAGGCGAAAGCACTAAGCCATACTGCCATTATGAATAGTAAACCATAGAGGAGCTTTCGTAGGAGGTGTGGTCGTAGAAAAAGTGTTGTACGCAACATTGTTTAACTGAGTCAAAAAATGCTCGTGGCGTCTTTAATAACAATATTCGGCTTCGCCTCAAATTGACCTCTCTTAATCAACGGTTGCATAAAAACTATTTTGAGTTGTATTAATTTTTTAAGTAGTACACTGTTATGTACATAAATTTAAATATTAGATGTCCAAAGAAAAAATACCGAAGTTTATAACCAAGTTTTAATTGAATTGTACATTTTATCAAATCTAATAGTTATGTAATTTTCATTTAATGTAATTGGTTTGTGTGATTTAATAAAATATAATTTATAATAAGCATTCAACCGCATGGAGTGCTATACTTAACCTGATTCGTGTTCGGTAGCTATCTATATGTTAAATCAAAATTTACAATCTCGATCGAACGTCTCGTCTACTCGCTCGTAATCCGACAAAAATGAATAGATACTATGCACACAGTCTGCCAACTTATTTCCTATCAAGGGAATAATCTCTGCTTTTCTTTGGACTTCGGAAAAGGCAAATCCGTAGAACCACTTGAGGCTTTACATCACCGCCGTTGTGATGAATTTCAATTCTTAACTGAACTTACTTTAATGCAACAAAGTATAAGATCAACATGGTTCCATTGATGTGTTGTCTCGATATGTTAAATTTTCAATTGGGGAAATTATGACAGAAAGTAACCCTTTATTTTTTTGCTGGTGTAGGATCTCGTGCAGGGTCCACCCGGATAGCTACCACACCGTCCCGTTAACATGCCACTAAATAGTTAGTGTTCCAGTTTGGGGGTTTAATTACTGGCATAGAGGCAATCTATCTAAGTTCCCGGGGTAGGCAACGCATAGGCGATTTTTTTGGTCAATATGTCCATGGGCCTCAGTTCCCGCTATCCATCAGGTGGGCTGAGAGCTCAGTTGTTTACCTTCGTCACATAAAAAAAAGAATTAGCGAAACATTTATTTGGTCACAGAATCACGGTCATTCACATCATCATTACAGATTATCAGCCTATTATAGTTCACCGCTAAACATAAGTTCCGATTACTTATGCATGTGTATGGATGCATTAGGAGGTAATTCCCATAATCGCCACGCTGGGCGAGCGGATTCCGAAGAAGCTGTCCCAAGATATTTATTTACATTTAAGTCTGGTTAGCTTTATAATTTGTTCCTTTAAATTCGTTACATATACATCTATTCAGAACTTATAATTTGATTCTAACCGTTGATAAATAATAATGGCGCCCAACGTGGGGCCCATGTCTCTTAGAGTCTGGCTAACGAAAGCTGAGAATGAGTTTTTTACGGAACTTTTCATATGGCATCACAAGCTGAATTGTCAAACGTCATGTTCTGTCTTTCGTTCGACTTGACACCCATTGCTCGCTTTCCACAATTGCAACGTTTTAAGGTGTTTATGATGAAAAATACTATGAAAAGTAATGTTCGTAAGCTGCTGCGTACTATAATAAGTAAATATAAAGAAAAACAAGAGGAGAAAATCATCGCTTAAAAGGAAAAACATGAGTGTTTACACACGATATCGGTGTTCCTAGGTTAGTACGAAGTACCATTTTGATACTTACCTTTATTCAATAAATTTTCTTGTACTCATTATCTAATATACTATCGACTATAATAGATTTAAGTTTGTATTTATGTTAGGTTGATTTAAAATGGTCATTTGTTTTTTTTACCAGAAAGTCTGGGAGAGGTTGAAGGAGTTAATGCTGTCAAAAATACGGTAGAAAAGTTATGCTAGTTGGAGAAGAAAGAAAAAAGTTCGCGAGTATAACTGCCTCAGATTGGAAATCAATGACTGACCATGTCATTCATGTGGAAGATAAGTACAGCGAAAGAGACAATGTCATAAAAACTGCATTAGATGAGTTTATTATGAGATTTATGTGTTATGGCACAAAGCCACAAATAGTATGAATCATTAATATGAATCATTGTATGAGTTTTTTAAGTCTGACTTTAATTATTCTGAATAAAAAATATAAATATTTCGTTTCCTATTTATTAAAAATACACACACTGGCAGAATTATATTTTTTTAGTACACTGGCAGAATTATATTTTTTTAGTACAGATGGTGCATTTTTT
Source organism: Thaumatotibia leucotreta (assembly GCA_025490895.1). Lineage (NCBI taxonomy): Eukaryota > Metazoa > Arthropoda > Insecta > Lepidoptera > Tortricidae > Thaumatotibia > Thaumatotibia leucotreta. Next base: position 52,651 of record JALPQI010012224.1, read on the forward strand.
AGGCTCTAGTGTGAGAAGTGAGTCATTTTAAGTCAGGTTCAAAACTTCGGAGGGCCATCTGTACTAAAAAACGTCTTACGAGACACGTGCAATAACGAAATTCGTAACTTGTGTCGATTTAAAACACTCCCTGTCGGTCGTGTTTTAAGAAATCGCCACTCGTTTAGAATTTCACGTTTTTCGCACTTGTGTCGTAATGGACAATTTTATAGGTAGTTTTAATCATGATTACACCCATTCTGCGATGATACAATTTACAAATCGTTACTAATATTACCAATACCTATGTATAGACATATAATAGTGTTATATCCAAGTGTGAAAATCACTCTGTTTTTCGGCCATATTATGGTATAAAGACTATAATGATATGAAGAGCTGAAAAACATATCAAATTTTAAGCCAATCTGTTTAGTTATTTTCAAGTTATATCATAGGTTCGACACATTACCAAGCTAGTTTTAACTTTTTACATACATATGTATGTAAAAAGTTAAAACTGACCACAAAATAATTATTACTAAAAATAATTATGTATGTAAAATATGTATGTATTAATCACATAATATGTATGTAAAAAGTTAAAACTAACTTGGTGCTGTCGAATCTATGAAATAACTAAACAGATTTGCTTAAAAATTGATATGGGATCCATTTAATAACATAGGTCATCATTTAGAGTAGTAGGTACCTACAATACCTACATCATATTGCATTGTGTCATGCAGACAAAGTTGCATGGAACAGCTACGTTATGTACATATATATAATATATTAATTTGGATTGTAATAAATACAGGTAATTTTACAAAATAATTTTAAGTTTTAAATATATTACAAGTATCAAGACTGATTTTCGGGGTGCAACCCAGTGATACCATACTCTATATTTTATTAATTTGCCGCCATTTCTCATTCTCAGCTTTCGTTAGCCAGACTCTAGTCCATGACTCTTACCTGAGGCTTTGTTAGGTAAACTATCCAAGCAACTAACTAACGCAGCAAATAGGCAACTAGCAGGCCTAGCCAAGATGCCATTCTACAATCTTGTATAATAAATGTCTGAGAATGACAGATTCGAACGAAAAGTCACGTGGCCTTTAGGGTGCGTAGCCAATCGCTAACGCTCGTTCAAGATTGTCACAAACGAAACACACTTGTCTTTGTCGAAATACTTAAGAAAGAGAAAACTACTTACATCCAGCATTGGACTGATGATGTGTGATGACAATGTGAAGTGATCGTATTTTCTAAAAATGTATTAACACAAATAATGGGGTTATTCCAACCTGTTACCACCAAGTACTTGGGGGTAACTACTGGGATTTTTTTTCCCACTAGTTATCACTAAAATATTTGGTTAGTTACTAAAATAATTAGTTTGGTGGTAACAGTTGGGAATTTTAATTCCCAGTTGTTCCCAGTGGTAACAGGTGGGAAAAAA